>JAHZNE010000481.1:0-16682 GCA_027744055.1 Callyntrura sp. NNG-2020
TTTCCACACTTGAATTTCCAAATCGGGATACTTCGAAAAATCATCATCATCATCACTCGTTGCGTCGTTTTGATGCCCGTCCTAACACAGTGTATGTGTATGTTGCATACGTCATCACATCAGAATTATCAATTATCAGAAACTGGTCTGTATACCTAAATATAGAGATTGCATGCGGAATGCGGAATGAGAATGTGAGTGTGATATTTCTTGGTTTCTTTTTTGCAACGAATTTCTAATTGAACCTTCAAATTATTATTTGGATTGGAATATTTACCATTGCACCCAACCGGTGGAAAACTTGATAAATAATCAAAACCAGCATGCGCATAATGCACATTCTACAACTAGTTTGCATGATTACTTCAGTGCAACATTGCAAATCATTGTATGTTCATTTGTCCTACTGAAATTTTTCACAGTAATTAGTGATTATTTTGTTACTAATCAAATCATATATGCATGAAGTGATTAGTATGAGTCTGTATCACGCACATAATGACGCTAATGCACTAATATGAACAGGGAAGAAGATCATTCGCAACGCGGACGTTTTTAAACAATAATCATCCTCGAGCACCAATGGATAATTTACAAGGAATTAATTCACGCATTGCAACGTAATTGGTGATTCTTCTTCTTTAAACAATTAAATCTTTGCTATAT
This sequence comes from Callyntrura sp. NNG-2020, assembly GCA_027744055.1. Lineage (NCBI taxonomy): Eukaryota > Metazoa > Arthropoda > Collembola > Entomobryomorpha > Paronellidae > Callyntrura > Callyntrura sp. NNG-2020. The sequence continues at coordinate 667 of JAHZNE010000481.1, forward strand.
TGCTTGTACGGCTTTTGCCGACTTTGATCTTAGATCATGACATTGATGCAGCATGCAAATATTTAAAAATATTCCATATTGTATAATGTATACAGTAAACGAGATATGCGTTACTTTTTATATGCATTATATGTATATTTGTGTTGGCATTCCTCTTTCGTGTAATACGGTTGATGGGTTCTCACTTCGCTTCAAGATGTAATAGATTATCCCTGATTAATTTTTGGATAAAATGCCTTTCCACGTCATTTCCTACGCAGTTTATTTGAATATTTTTCTGTCGGCAGTGACGTGAAGAAACAATAATTAAGCAACACAAGCCTTAGTTAGTTTAATCTTTCAATGACTAGGGCATTTTATCAGTTTTATTGAACAGTTAAAATCACTTGAAAATAAAGGTAAGCATAAATTAATTTGATAAAAAGCCTTCATAGGATAAAATAATGACGTATCATATATCAATGTAAAATTCAACTATACTACAACATATTTTCAGTGCTCTAATTAAAATGATATTATAAAAATGCGGAAACATATATTCACCAACTAACTGTCATCTTCTTCCTCTGGAGGAAACAGTTCACACCCTTCGTACGATGGGGATAATGTGTCATCAAGATTGTTTGAGAATCCAAGTTTTGATACGGAAGTAAGGATGGCATCTTTCATTGTTGCATTCAAACTAGTTAATGTACTGAAAGTGTACCAATCATTATAGTGTCCGTCTGCGGTGCATCTTATAATTGCCATGCTGGTTTTGTTATCCGTCCATACTATTGTGACAATTGCATCACCTACAAATTTTGGAAAAAATATATTAGTACCTAAATAATATAGTGCCTGTGATTTTAGGATCCTCGGAACTAATTATCCTTTGAGAGATTGACTTGCCATCTTTCTGATATTCAGGGTTTTCACTCCTGCTGTTAACCTTGCAATCATTTTGGCCTTTTTTAATTACTGAGCAGTCTTGTATCAAAAAATTCTCCTCGTGACCTTCTACTTCCAGCTTGAACCCTTTGATAGTTACACGAGTGCATAACTTTTGCAAGTCATCAACGTTTTCGGTAGTTTTATTTCCAGAAGAAATTAGCTTCGCTATGTGATGTATTGCTTGAGAGCTTCCAAATGGAATGTAAAAGTTTGCACCTGCGAACAGTCGCAGTCCCTGTAAGAAAAGATAAGAACAGAGGCAAAAAAGATTATTAAGAAGGTTTTTCAAATGCTTATATGTGAATTCATTATACGAATTCAGGAAGGAAACAATTCCGCAGTTGTGTGCTTGAGCATGTATAGTTTATATATTTTTTGATGAAAACATGAATATGAACAAAAGTATAAAAAATGGTTCTCACCCATTCAGCACTCAAACGACTGGTAGGTTCTATTTTTAAACAATTGGGGTGAAGAACGGCATTTGAAAATTGACCTGCCACATTGAAGGAAGTAATCACTGCCGCCAAGATAACCAGTGTTACGAATACCTTGTGGATGTACATTTTCCTGTTGGACTTGAGCAAAATAGACAAACTTTTTGGAGGCGTATATTTCTTGTTTGTATGTTGATAGCTTGACAGCTCAGGAACATTTAAAGCTGAAGGAGAATAACCTGGACGAATTTCAATGGATATTTTGGGTTGAGTAGACCTTTCCGTTGAAATTTCCTTTAACAAAAGTAAGCAGTAAGCACCTATATGAACATTAATGATATTGTATGAAATGAATGTCATCGTCAGTGAGCTAGCACAATCCAAGGTCTTCTTAGAAAACAATGCTGAATGGCATCATATTCCACTTATTTCACTGCTGCATCGATTTATGACTTTTTTTTATGAAAGTTTGTGTGGTCAAGTCAAATGTCATTTCATTATTTGTTTTATATTCAATTGTTGACTCCTTTTGTCAGTTTTGTCGCTATTTACTTTACTGTGGTAAATATAACAAGAACTACGAATAGTATATATGACTATATGAAGTGTCTGACATACTGCGAATATTGGCAGACAAGGCGGATATTCCACGGAAGTTAAACGATAAGGGTATATGAAAGGCAGATTGATGAACTATTATTAAAATTAAAATATTAAAAAATAAACATGTCATTTTGAGGGGTTAGTTATTCGTTCCTGCATACTAACTAGTTTTAATGAATTCTCTTATGGCGTAAATGAAATTTCCCACGACATGAGTGATGATAGGTATTTCCCCTTCCATCCAAACTCTGTTTCTTACTCTTGTGGTTTCACACGTTTCCGTTATCAAGATTCCAAGGTTTATGGTTTCCAGAAAAATCAGCAGCAAGTGGTTAGCAGTTGAATTTTTTTGTTTTCCGCTTCTGATAAAGTCAGAATCATAATAAAAAAAATAGTTCTCTTTTATATCCGCCCAACTAACAATAAGAAGCAGCTAAAGCAGCATATTGTAAGGTGTATTAACGCTCCCCTTGTTTTTGGAGCAAGAGAACAAATGTATGAAATAGTGTGCATGTTATCAATTAAACTATTATCTATGCAAAATGCAATATTTGATCCTTTTGTGTTTGACGAGAAAACCAATTTGTTTTGGCGGTAATAATTCAATTTTAGAAGTACGGGTACGCACTTCCATCAAATCTTGTATATTTCAAAATTTTACTGTTTTCCAATTTTTATAATAAATAGTGTTCACAATTTGTGTTTATTTGTTCATGTACAAATACAAATACTACATACACAACAACACACAAACACGCGACATTTTAAAAGATATGAGATATGATATAATGGGTGGAGGTGGAGGGGTTAATGCCCCCACGCCCCACACAGCTAATAATGACAATTACACTTACCCGATTGTCGTTTACAATTTACAATCCCTCACATACAAAAATATTGTTTCTTCAAGTACTATTCTAAATTATTTTGTATTTTGTAAATAAAAGACCTCCACTGAAGGAGCGATTAGATTAGTTGTTAAATACGTAACTCATCAGGTTCCCCCAAGTACGCTATTTACACCAACCGGAACTTGAAGGTTGTATACCAAACACTTTTCAGAATTATTGAGAGTTCTTGGAGTCATCATTACCTTCACTCTCGTCCTCATCATCGTCATCTGCTTGTTCTACCTCAACTTCAATCACTGGTGCTTCCCGTTTTTCACCTTTGCTATTCAAAGGTGCGTATAACACAATTATCCTTCCTTTGATACCGGATTCGGGTGGAGCGACAAATTCATAAATAGGATTGGAGGGACCGAAGGAATCTAGTTCGCGAGGTGGTTGGTTTGGAGCTAAGGCAGCAGTGGTCTGTTCTTGGACAATTTGTTGTTTTTCTTTGTTTTCATACACTAGTTGAATATGTGGTTTTTCACTAACAGCACTTTGTCCATCGGATTCGTCGATAACCTGTTGAACAATTCCAAAATCTCCATTTGAAGCAATTTTGCTGGCAGACGATGCTAATCCTACGGATCCAAGGGCTGGTGCAGGAGACGACGCAGCTATTGGAAATGAGTGTGCATTTCCGTTAGGAATACTTGATGAATGCCAGATGTATCCGGAAGGAAGGTGAATGATTCTACCATTTCCGCCCGCGGGAATGTTTATAGAGGGATTGGACAGTGCAGGCAATGGATTGGCTGGCTGACCTGCGTTTCCATGTATTACGTGGACATTCGAGGGGGGAGTTGGACCAGTTTGAAGAACATTCAAAGAAGGATTAGCAGCAGTGGGAGCATTCCAAACAACTCGTTGCTGTTGTTGTTGTTGTACTGTTGCGAGTCTTGAATTTTGCCATTCCACTGCAGGAGTTTGTTGCCAGTCCACGGATGGAGTCTGCACTACTTGAGCATATCTTGTATTTTGGTCAATGGAAGGATTAAAGGGAACGGGTGAAGGAGAAATTCTAGCGCCGTGCCATGCCACCGCCTGTGGTGGTTGTGTTACTGTTGTGTAAACCACTCTAGTATTTGGAACTGCGGGAGCTGGCGTAGGGGTAGGTGTGATTCTAACACTTGACCAAACTTGAGGGGGTTTTTGGACTTCGACTTGTTGAACGTTTTGGTTTACAACTGGGAAAGCAGGTGCTGTCTCCCATTCCACTTGTGGAACTGGGGTAACTCTGGGACCTGATTTAGGATGAAGCCTCAAACTCTCCCATTCCCCTTGGGGAACCTGTAATATGGTGTGAGATGGAAGATTTACAACTGGATTCGATGGCTGTGGTCCTGAGGAAGGTACTCTAATAACGGTTCCCCTTGAGGGACCCGCAGTAGGTACACGAATTATGGTTGTGGGAACGCCTGGACCTCTGTGTTGAGTACCCCATGAATTGGTGACGGTTCCCTGCCATACACTATTCCATCCCCATCCTCCAGGAGCCGGTTTATTCCAGCCCGAACCTGGAGCCGGTTTATTCCAACCTGAACCTGGATCTGGCTTATTCCAACCTGAACCTGGATCTGGCTTATTCCATCCTGAGCCTGGATCTGGTTTATTCCATCCGGAACCTGGATCGGGCTTATTCCATCCTGAACCTGGATCTGGCTTATTCCATCCTGAACCGGGGTCTGGCTTATTCCATCCTGAACCGGGGTCTGGCTTATTCCACCCTGAACCGGGGTCTGGCTTATTCCATCCTGAGCCTGGGTCTGGTTTATTCCATCCTGAACCGGGGTCTGGCTTGTTCCATCCTGAACCTGGATCTGGCTTATTCCATCCTGAACCTGGATCTGGCTTATTCCATCCTGAACCAGGGTCTGGCTTATTCCATCCGGAACCAGGGTCTGGCTTATTCCATCCGGAACCTGGGTTTGGTTTATTCCATCCAGAACCGGGATCTGGTCTATTCCATCCAGAGTTGTCAACACACCCACTTGGACCAGGATAGTTACAGTTTTTGGTGGACTCGTCGAAAGCAAGGCCTTCCGGACATTCAAAATCATAACGAAGTAAAAGACTGTGGTCAGGCGTGCTCTGATCCACACAACAATAAAACTTGCCACAGTCTTGTTGATTCACAAAATATCCCGGAGCGCTACATGTGGACTGTAGCTTCGATATATCTGTCCATCCTGTTCCAGCTACTGCCGCAAAACTGTCTTAAAAATCACAATGTAAACAAATTATTAATTCGAACTACTCCACATATATCATAATATTCGGCAACTCCCCGGGAATTAGATATACCTGTTCTGGCTAAATGTATTACTCCCAACGACACGAACAATATCGTCGGCGTGTGCATTATAACTATAAAATAAAAAACGGGTACATGTATAATTAACTGTTGATTGTGACAATTATCAGAATACTGCAAGTAAAGTCGGAGGAAACTTACGCATCGTTGTTGCCGATAATGCAATATGATCCGCGCAAAAAGTTGTTTGGTGCCACTATAAAACCTCTAAAAGACTGACTCAAATTGGAAACCTTCATTATGGTATTTATGTTATTTGCTTCGTTCTTAAAACTCAGGGAAGAGCTGCAGATTTGTTAGGCACTTTGTAAGCTTATCTAAGAAGAGATAACAAGCGTTATTTTTAAGTAGGCATGTATCTTGTTTAGATTTATCGTATATTTATTGCCACGTTAAAATTGAGATGTTTAGATGTATTTCTTATACTAATGCACTGACTTGTCTTCCAGTGATGATTGCAAGATGCTAAAAAGCATATCAAGTACCTTTAAGCATGCACATCGTATAGATAACGTATAGATTCAAGAAAAGTTAATCATCTTTCAAGGTAACGAAAGGTAATGAGATCCGACATGTAATATTTCCCACGCGTATTGTACTGTACTAAATAAGCGTGTATTATAAATTGCGTTCGGGCAAAAATGTATGATATCAATGTTCATGAACTTGCCATAACGGTACATAGTATGAATGTTAGTCGGTCATCTTCTCATTCGTTCCTCCATCCATAATCCAAAATTTCCAGTAGCCCTTTCTCATATCGTTATCATCCCAAGAATTCGTGATCGTTGATGGATGATGCGTCAATGTAAATTCTAACTGCAACTGATAGATTATTATTATTTTGAACTTCATGCTAAAACTTGCATTTTTGTTTGCTTACATTATATGGTCAACGCTGAAAAACCAACCCATGCATGACCCATGCCAGGTCTGCACAAGCGTACTTATCATGTGAACATGTTGTAAACATTACTTTCCAGAAACTCCATACCGCTTGCGCGACTACTTGCAGTTTTTGCAACCTTTTTATGTCTTACGTTGAAGCAAGGCACATGCAAATAAAATCATCAAAGCATATAGTAACGGTATACGGTTTAATTTTAATAATTCCAAATGCTTCACTTCGTGGAAAAGGCAAACGCGCAGTGCGTAAAATACGTATGTGTTTGATGCGCGTCGGCAGTAGTTTACCTTCTATTTTTTAAAACGCTGGAGCATGAAGGAGGCGGAAGAGAGTATTGGATTTTTAATGGGGCAGTTGCAGTTATCTAATATAAAATAATAAAATGTTCGTTCGTGTATTTAATGGAATGATTTAGTCATTTTGGCTGAAGGGAAAATACAAGTAATAGCCGCTTACATTTTCCCCCTCTAAATACATTTTGTTATTACGTTATGTTATTTGTTTGCTCTGAAGTGTACACAAAGTCATTGAAGAATATGGTCAATGGATGTGTTTATCATTACATTGTTGCATGAATGAAAAGAAGTCCAACAGTAAGGCTGATTACGTGATATGGAATACCTACCCATTTACTGACTTGACTTGACTGATGAGAGCTGTATGTGTTAAAATGACCATTAGTTTTCCACGTTCATTCATGATACTTTTTGTTCTTCAACTTTTTAATTTTTATGTTAATAGTTGAAAAATACTTATCAAGGAAATAAAAAGAACACTTAATCTGCTGATAGGATCATAATGGCGTTTTGGACCTTGACTAATGTGAATGTATTTTATTAATTGACTCCAACTAAAAGTATAATTATAATTACTTGATCCATGAAATTATAATTGCGAGCGCCCGGCGCCTGGCTGTAAACTGTGAGTGAAAACAACTACAATTAGGGAGCGTAGAAGTTAATTATACTTTGTAGGCATTTAAGGTTTTTAATTGCTTGTACTTTTTACGTTATGTATAATACGTATAATAATAATACGTCTGGTCTGGCTGGTCGTACTTTTAAACAATTTTATAAAATATGTACATATGTAATAAGGTATTAGTCGTGACTTTTATGTGGTGTTTAAACAAATCGTAAATCATGGAAAACGTCATACAGAAACCATAATAACTTATCAAAACGGAAGTGCTGTACATTTTATGAAGGATACTGGATTTACTGGATAACTAACAAGAAAAAAACTTTTACCCACGGATCGTATATTGTATTCGTCAGATCATAGCATTTTTCAACGCAAGATGGAAGTCATGAGCCCTTTGCTCGCATCAAAATTATGNCGCAAGATGGAAGTCATGAGCCCTTTGCTCGCATCAAAATTATGTGAGCTGCTGAGGCTAAATAGCAATCACTATTGTATTGTATCATTGTATCTCGGCATCGGCACGGCATAGATAAAGTCGGTTTTATATTGTATTACAACCTAAGCAAGTTTTCAATCGCCAATTTAGGTGAACTACCAACTACCAGACAATTTTTTTTAATTCTGCACAAAAAGTGATAACAGGATATTGTTTGAATATAAGTGGAAGTAAAGAAAGTATTTATTTAGTAGAAAACGACATGAAATTCGATTTGTCACTTTTATCTTGTCCACAAAAGCACACGGTAAGTAAGATTAATCTCAAATGCACGAAAACATGATTCACAGTATAGTTTGTCGTCAGTTTATAAAAAAATAAAAATAATTAAAATACCTACAACGAAAAGGGTTAATGGTCTAATGGTACTAGTAATGCAGCAGGGATGCGATATAATATCTAAGAACAAAGAAGACAGTAACTCCGCTCGATGCGTAAGCTATAACTACATTCACGGTGAATGTACTGCTTTAATTGTCAATTATCAGCTTGTACTACTACAGTGTCTGGAATTATTAATTGTGTAACATTTTAATAACTTCCACAACTTTAATAGATTACTTACTTGTTAGATATACGATATACTTTATATTCGCAGCTACTTTGCGTAGACGAAGAGTGCCTATGTCATATGTCTGTGCTATCCTCTTCAAGTGAAACTAAACGTTTGTTGTTTAATAATTTGGTATGAGGTTGACACTTTCAATGCCAAACTAGGCCAATGCTCCCAATTGGGTGCTACACACTTCTGTAAATAAGAATTTGTCAACCGATACGGCAAGGTGAGTGATACCGATAATGGGGACCCATGTGCTAATTTGTGCATGTGCCGCTTAATTTATCAATTATTTCATCCACACTTGTACCTTCATCAGACCTGTTTTCATCAGAGAATAGTTTGAGAAGGAAGTACCTTAATACCTATTACACCATTGCATATTTGACGCTCTTCCCATACATCTCATGAAATTTTCATGGATTTCGGCGCAGATGTTAAAGACATGTTACTACACTTCTATTGTTCCGGAGAGTATAGGTAATTATAGTTTTTCACCGGCGAAACGTTTTAGCTGACGAAACAAAACATGTGCTAATTTGTGCATGTGCCGCTTAATTTATCAATTATTTCATCCACACTTGTACCTTCATCAGACCTGTTTTCATCATAGAATAGTTTGAGAAGGAAGTACCTTAATACCTATTACACCATTGCATATTTGAAGCTTCCCATACAGCTCATGAAATTTTCATGGATTTTGGCGCAGATGTTAAAGACATGTTACTACACTTCTATTGTTCCGGAGAGTATAGGTAATTATAGTTTTTCACCGGCGAAACGTTTTAGCTGACGAAACAAAGTTATATAAATACGTTTACCTCAGTAGGTAGTTCTAGTAGTTTCATAACTGTTTTCCTGGAACGTTCTTGTGAGGCAAAAGACGTGAGCACAAATTCATTGAACCAAAATGATTGCTGGAAAATGCATTGCTGTGCTGCTTGTAGCAGCTATTGTGAAGGTAAGAATTTGTGTATTTTTTAAAAAATATTGATAATCCTTTGTGATATTACTGGCAATAATTAATTTTTGCTTCAGGCGCAAGAGGCTGAAGTGGTGGAGCCTGTAGATCTTGCTCGCCAAGGTCTTCCCATGAGTACCCCAGCAACTCCAATGCTCCCTATTAACAGTCAACACTGGACCGAGCAGATGCGCCAGGCTGTCAATGGAGCTACAGAACGTACTTCTCAAAACATGGTGGTCGTCCTCAGTGCTCTGTCTGAAACCTTCAGGGATGCTGGATTAAACAACACCAGAGCTTTCGGTAGATTTTTTTCGTAAACGACATATTTTCACATTTTTTGTGGAATTATTGTACTAAAATTTTGCGTTTCTTCGTTCACAGCTTCCTTCACCAGGGCTATCGTTAGCGGAGTCGTCGACCTTACCGGAGTTGTTGCTTACATGCCCAGACTCCTCGCCTTGGACCTGCCCAATCAGTTTACTGAAGTGCTCCGTCTTGTCCGCAGAAACGAAGTCCGTGTTCCATCCTCTGTCAATGAAGCCATCGACAGCATTTTGGTTTTGACCCGTCAAGCTGAAGAAAGTGGAATTACCAACCGTGTTTTCGGACCCATTGTCAGGTTCTTGCCTAACCTTTTCAACGGTACTCATGACTTCCTCCAGACCATCTTCACCACCATGTTCAACGTTTTCGGAGCCAACCTCCCCGATTTCGTACGCAGCCCCATTCCATCCAGAGCAGAGGGTGAAAACGCCAGTGTTGTTGTTGATGCTACTACTGCCGTTCCTACTGGCAGGCATTACGTATACTAGAGCAATGTAACACTTCGTGAGCATCTGAGCATGTATTATTAAATTAAATTTTACCAAGCAGTTATAAACAATCTTGTTACTCATCAAAATGTACAATTAAGTCATTGATTTCCATTTCACACAATAATTTCTCTACCGCTTTATCATTTTACATCCTTATTGCAAAGACCATTGTCCATTTTTACTGATGTCCCAACCAAATCAGCATAGAAATCTTATGTAAACTTTCCCAAACATTCTTTGTTCTTTGTGATCCTTTTGGCACCACGAACCACGACTTCATATCAATTACACGTGTGTACAGGAAAATATCTACCTTTCTGTGTAGAAAAGAATCACTTGAAGATAAAAAAAATATTAAGACATTTGATCAATAAATATTTAATCATTTCTGAAACATGTACCGTATATGCGTAAGTCAACACGCTAGAAAAATTTTATTGTCAGTTTTACACACTTTTTGTGCGGCCAGCCTGTATTGTCCGTTGTGAATCATACAAATGTACTTTAAAGTTGCAAGAGATTGTCTCAAGCGTAGGAAAATCAGGAAGGCTGTTTTATCTCTAGTAACAGAAGACGATGATTCAACTCTTGACTTGTTGAAATGATACATGTCTTATTATGTTGTTTCAACAAAAAGAAACGGATTGCCCATTATTCCTCAAGTATAATGTTAACAACCCTTCACTGGGCAATCACTTGGCTGTTCGCTTGTCAGGGAGCATTTCAAAGTTGATTTTGAAAAGTTACTTGCCATTAAAGAGCTGTTTCAATTTCAACGTCCTGTAAATATGATGCTAACACAAAGACATAATATTTTACATGTCCATATTTACCAAATACAAAATATACGCTATTTATTTTCGATCACAATACAATGCACTCCCATCCCATACCATACGCCGGGGTGTGAAAAAGTATGGTTTACAATGTTATTGTTTCATCATATCTAAACCAGACATTAGTTCGGTGGCAAGTGGCAACAATGGAACGAGATTTGTTTTAGTAGTAGCATAAACTGTCTTGAAACTGACGTATCTTGTAACTTACCACATTTTTACTTTGTATCAATTTGAACGGAGCAGTTATGATATGCTCTAACAATGAAAAACTTTATATGGAAGGAGCATGAGGTGTTCAATTTTCGAATTATTGTTCTTTAACCTGTCTAACATCCTGTCCACCATGACCTGACGGACCGTAGTAAGAACAACAATTAACTTTTGTATACAGATATTTATGTTGGAAGATATTTTCCCCGTGTATCGAGCTTGAGCAACATACGTTACGTTACGTCGTCAATAAAAAAGACCTCCCAGTATTACTTTAGATTTGAAGTGCAACAATTTTATATGCAAAATGCAAACAATGGTTCGGGTCAAAGAGAAGGTACTTTCTGAACAGTCACCGGACTATGTTAGAAAATCACAGTAAATATGTCGTTGTATATGCATATGCTCCATCCCGTAAGTACAGTGCATTATATGGTGGTAAACGATTTCACGCAGACTTTATTGTCTAAAAATTACAATATGTAATTAGCTATCATCAAGCAACACGTCAGGTACCTACATCGATATGACATTTATGTCACGTCAAACATCTGCATCTGTGGGTAAAGTACAAAAACATTATTGATTTGAAGTTCATGTCTTTATCTGGTTGTGTTCATAAAAATGCAGAATAGTGTTTTAAATGTTACTCTATGAAAAACAAAGCTGCTTGTAATACGCTGTCAAATTCTACATTTTGGCCTTTTATGAACAGTACCAGTTTTTACCTGGCACGGTTACAGTTACTTATGATAATATTTTTACACAGTTTGTGTTACACAGTTTTTGTTTTGTAAATCGAATTTTAAAATTGTATATGTGTCAGGTAGGTAGGTGATATCGAATAATTGGCATTCTAGCATTGGCATCAATTGACTTTTAATTAATTTGTAGAAAAAAATCCATTGGGGTAAATAGCGATTAACTTTTACTTAAATACTTCCGTATAACTCATGTAATTTGTTTCTTGTCTGCATGCTATCAACAGCAACTAACTGAAGGTTAAGGTACACCACCCACAGTTTAGTTTTGATGATAAGTATAAAATCTACAAAAAAATCTTTTACGTTATTTCACAAAGCTTGAATTAGTTTGATATTTTAGTACTGTCGATGTACATTTGTACTACCTAACTAGACTATTAGCTTAATATTTCTTAACCTAATATAGACACTTTCAATAATAAGCGCAAATGTGAATTCTGGGATCACTATTTTTACCGCCTACAAAAGCTACCTACCACGGCAGATACGACGATAAGCACAGACTAACATTTGACATTACTTTTATGATATTGCATATATATGCCTTGCGTATATTTTAAACCTCTGCATTTTGATTGTCATTCACTGCGCTGTTTCCGACTTTGCGGTACGGTTCTGCCAGTAATTGTCTAATTGTGCAGTTTGCATAAATTCTCTTTAAGGTGTGGAAGGAACCAAAAGTGCTAAGTTTGGGCATAAACTATTGACTGTGAAGAGTCCTCATCTACAGGTTAAACCCAACGAAGAAAATATGAAAAATCCTGAATAAGGTTACTAAAGGAAAAACGCTTCTTGTCGAACGAACGCCTCTCTGAAGTGTTTTTATTATTATTTTTGAATGGTATGCTTGTACACTATACACACACACAACATTCCAAGAGATCAATAAGATGATGGGAAGCCGATGAGGTAAATAACGATAAGTGCTACTTCTGTACCCTTATTATTAAGGTTGTCCGTAGTGTGTATCTGTGTATTTGTCGAAATACTCATCCTTTTTTAGTTTTCTCTTCGACGATACCGTACACAACATACGGCAAAGTGCGCAAAGTATTTACCACTATTTATTGTGGCAATGACGAACAAATGAAAAGTAAAGTAAACTATTTTTATTTTCAGTATTATTATTGCATGATTGATTCTTGAGGAGGGGGATGAGTGGCTGCGATATTCCCAACATTATGCACTTGAATTTCAATCATCGTTTTCTCTAAATGGAAAAAGGCAGCAGAGAGGATAAATAAACAACAGACCAATCTGAGATGAAAAGACAGCTAAACTCTCCTACTTACGGGTAGTAAGAGGCATCCTCTGTGTAGAAAATCCTTTTCAAAAGGCAAATCAAACTACGCGTGTGTGTTTAAATATTTGGTCACCAATACAATGTGGAATGTAAATTTGTATTTTAACAAAACTTAAATTCTTGATGTTTGGAAAATTTTCTCATTTTACATCGTTAGTCGTTATTACGCGTTGATAGTCTATAAAACCTGCAAAATGTGGCTTTTCTACACGTCAATACCACGTGTAACGGAAAACTGGTAGAAAATTGGCTAACAGGCAGTCTACTAATTGGTAATCCATTTTTGTTTTAATTTTGCCATTTCCCATTCCAGGTAAACCACAAATGAGAATATTTCGGGAAGGGGCAATACAGCACGCAGTAGACAGGAAACATGAAAAATGCAGGTTTATACGTTACATTGAAGGAACGACTCATCGCTAGTCATCACGTCTCAAACTTTAATAAACACCGTTAAGCAATATAAAGTGTAGAAATGTACGATATTCTGCAGGTTTCATATTTTTATACGGATTGCGTGTGCACTCTGGTACGAGTAGCGCTGTTCCCTCTAAAAGTGATTACTGTACTTACAAATTTTTCATCTCTTTTAATCCTGCCTGTTGAACAACTCATATTACAAACTCATTCAATTTATTGCTGTAGCATAACAAAAAAGTAATCATTTAATATTTTCTTTTGTGTTCATCATAATCTCTGAATGTAATCCTTTAAGCCTCTGAAAATGAAAAAGGTCCTTTCTCTTGTTTATTTACACAGAATATATATGTATATATATATATGTGTGTGTGTATTATAATAGTGGGTTTGGCGTGTGTGCGTCCCACAGCTACTACATCCTCCACAACAGATCCAATTTATACAAGAGCATATTTACTTTCAGCCGTTACCACACTACACCACAACAATATTATTTTTATGTATTCGCCTTAAACCCTACACAAACGCAAACTTTAGTACATTCTCTTCTGTCGTGGCAGTTGTGTGGTTTTAGTTTGCGGGACAATATCTGATGATGATGAAGCGATGAAACACCACACAATTGATCCGCCTTGTTTTGCGTTGTCAAGATTTGTTGGTTTCTGTAAATGTAAACATGAAACCAGTACAAATAGCTAATATGTTTATTGATTGATTATGTTATGCTGATTATCTAGAAATAACAAGCTGCATACACAACAGGGCATGTCTTAAAGGTGGATCATAGTGGAGGTTTTGTATGTACCGCATTTGTACACGCCAGTTGCGTAATGCAATTTCGGATGAATGTTGAGAATATCTGCAATAAATAATGAAAATCAAGTAGAAAGGTTCTACGAAAATAGATTTCATAATGGATATATTCAGAGTTGACAACTCCATCCCACTCGGCACTCGGGCGAAATGTCAGAATATGTCAGATTGTTCTGTCGCATGTGCAACACTGCGCCAGCATATACACACACACAGGTGAGCAACTGACAGGTAACACAAAAACAATTTTTTTGTATTGTTAGCGTCTATATCAACGTTTTAGTAAGTTACGTAAAGTTAGCTACAGTTACAGTTGTGCGTATAGCTTGGCCCGTTTTTACAAAAATACTGCAAAATTGTAGTGTGACAGAGAAATATTTCTACACAAACGTTTGTAATGGATGTCATTACATAATAACCTGCATTGTTGAGCGTCATCATCATCATCATCGTCATCATCCACGAAAGATGTGGACTCAATGCTGCCTCTCTTTTCAGGTGAATTCCGCCGTCCATTAAAGATTCCCTATCTTTTGTCTTTATCTAAATGGAATTATTTGAAGTTTCAGCAGCAGTCCTTCCCAAACACGCTGACGTGTGGTGTACTTTTCTAAGTTTGTCTGTCCTCATAAAAAATTCACCAAGAAAATTATATGAAGCGCATGACAAATATTTTTAAACCACCATCGGCATCACACTCAACAAACTTTTGATGATGAATACTCGTTTCATAAAAATGTACACTGTCGTACAAAAAGTATTACATCACATCACACAGATTCCTCCACCGATTACATGTTATTAGCTGCACAAACATATAATATATATAAGCGCTGCTGCATCTTTCTCAAAATTCTTCCTCTCTCAACCCACAACTATAGAAAGTAGACGGGGTAAAAAGAAAGTGGACAATATTATTATAGATATACCAAAATTCAACAATTTTCAAGAGGTTCATCATTCCTTTTGCGTGGATCTCGGTTGTTTATAAGAATGCTGTGTTGTTTGAGAAATTCCTGAAAAAGTCTCCTTTTTTTTACAAAAGTAAGTAAATTGGCAGTCTCTTTCAATACTTCAGCAGTGAATGACATGCCAGTGGTAAAGTGTGAGATGATGCATGAGAATGACAGTCGGAGATATGAAAGTTAAAAGGTAGAGTTTTAGTTGAACGATGTGGAGTGATGAGTTTCAATGATTCAGCAGTATTGCACTCTTAACAACAACAACGCCGTCGTCCGTCCGTCAACTTACTTACAGCAGCAGCATCAGCAGAGAAGGAACTAGCCGGTCGGTATCTATTCCCTTCATCATCATCGTCATCATAATCGTGTCCTCCCTCCTCCCTGTGTAATATGAAGTAATGTAGTAATTTCATTGAATTGAATGGCTGACTTTAAGAGTGAACAGCATCGATTCCCCAACTAAGAAAACATTACACACTTTGCCTTTGTGTATCTGGTGCTTTATCTGATACACTTTTTGTTGTGATGTAAAATAAACTTTTATACTTGACAGGAAAAGAAGGTTCGGTTTACCATCAGGGCTGCTTGAGATGATGACAGCAATGATATCAGAGAAGGACAGAGAAAATACACTCAAATAGCACTACTTACAAGTTTTGGTGATTTCATACATCAGTCTACTTTATCTGTAAAATTGAAACGAATGGAATAATGCTCCCTATGAACTATCTATATACCTCTTGTAGGGTTACTAAGATGGGTACGGTGCAATATGATGTGTACCTTAATAGCCTTACAAAGAATGCAGGTTCGTATACCTTTTAATGCATTGAAATGCAAAATCGGTAATGCACAAATTGGTAATG
>JAHZNE010000482.1:0-16526 GCA_027744055.1 Callyntrura sp. NNG-2020
TTTCTTCTTTTTCTTTAAATTTTCATCGTTAGAATTTTCTTCTTGTGGTGGTGGATTATGTAAATGGAAAGATGAATTGTCAATCTGTTGGTCATTTGTTACTCCTACATGATCAGGTTCGTCGCAATTATTTACAGTAGTATCTTCAAATTCCTTATTCTTTTTGCTCTTCTTTTTCTTTTTTGCTTTTAATTCGATTGCTGGGCTTTCTTCATCATTAAAAAATTGTTCCACATGTTCGATTTCCCTTTCCTCTAGGGCTGAGTTGTCAATTTCTGATTCCTTATCCTTCCGGCGTTTCTTTTTCTTCTTCTTTGCTCCAGAGTCCTCCAACGGAATTGTTTCTTCAGAAGGCGATTGCTCAACATCCTCGAGCTTATTTTCATGCTCGTTGGCCACGTTGTCGTCACTAATTTCTGTCGTATGTTCAACTTTTCTGTGCCGTTTTTTCTTTTTCTTTATATCGGAATTTTCAACTGACGCTACTTCATTTAAAACTGGTTGCTCATTTTGTTCTCCTTCTGTATTGTTTGGAGAATCACTGCTATTCATCAATTCAGAATCATCGTTTTTTCTCCGTTTCTTTTTCTTTCTTTTGCCTGCTTTGTCAAGATTGTCATTTGTAACAGGTTCTGATTCGTTGGTTTCTTCATAAATTACTGGATCAGGGGTTTGAATCGATGTACAATCCGTAAATGCAGCATTTAGCGACGAAAAAAGTGAAACTGTGTCTTCAACAGATTTACCAAAAATACAACCGATATCCTTGGTTGATGCCCGACTAAGATCTTTATTCTTCACAAATTTATGATAACTGCAACAAAAATAAATAGTGATAATTAAAATTACATTTCACAAACCAAAAAAAACCTGCCTGGCCATTAAATTGCATAAGTTTTTACTTACTGAATTCTAGATCGCGATCCTCTGGATTTTTTCTCTAACTCGTCATTTCCAAAGTTATCATCAGCAGAAGAGCTAGTTTTGGCATCATCAGAAGAGCAGGGTTTGACACCAGTAGAAGAGTTAAGGTTTTTTAACAATTGCTCAAATTCTTCGTTATGTGCTACCCATGGATCTTGTTTTATATCATAACCTAAACCTATATAACAAATGAAATAAAAACGGAAGAAAAATTTGCATTAGAAATACAACAATTCATACATAATTTGTCTCTACATGCACATACAGACGTACATCGCGAATACTATCTCACATATCATCTATGACATGCGAACAAACTTAATGCTATAAAAACATTAACAATGCGAGTGAACATGAACAGTAAATCCTGCTAAATGCTTTTCGCAAAAAAACAAATAACGCTACCTCTTGCATCAGTGTGAATTTTGGGCTTAATGGGCTCATTCATTCCTTGACTAGTAGCGCCTAAACCATGCCCCGTTTTCCAGCCCATCTTCATCAACATTTGTCTACCCCTATTGTCTTCATCCTCAATGAAAAATTTTCCACGGGGATTTGGGCCAATCCTGTGCTTTCTCCGTGGCTCAGCAAGCATCGCCATTTCCGGTTTTTATTATAATATACAGCAGTACGCAGCGTCACAATGACAGGTTTTTGGCCAGAAATACGACCTTTGTTTCACTTCACTGAATACTTCCTTTAAAAATCTAATCTACGATTTTCACTACATACACACGCCTTACTGTGGCAAAACACAAACTGTTATTGTGTCGCCAGTGCTGAAATTGAACCTCAAAATATGCAAAATACTACACTTTCCTGCTAGTTGTCCAAACCTTCCAAAATCTTGCAACAATACTGCTGTTATGTAAATTAATACTATTCGACCACGAGACGGCTACAAACAAATTAAAGCACATGTTTTCATATATGCATTCAAACACGGCTGTTTTCGTGTCCATCAAAGATCTCGAACAGAAGGGTAATGTGAAGCCAATATTTCTTCTCATGAAAACAAACCGCTGGTACAGCACCACCCCTTAAGATCATTGAAATTATTCGAGTGCCGGTAACGGGTCCCCTTTAAAACTAGCTTTGTTCTGCTCAGCTTGTTGTACATTTACCACTGGATTACATATAAGATGGTTAGAGATAATAATATACCTCTGTTTGTTACGCGTACATATCTGTGTATAACGTGTGTGGAAATAAAATTAACTGGATAACAACATCTACCATGCATCACACAACATCACATCCACGAAATACACAAGACACACACACATCAAAATCACCACTTTTACATTATTACATTAAACCAACTTTTTACATACAAACATCACATTATCTTAATGCACTGACATAGGATGTAATGTTATACTGGTAATACACTTGGTCTCCCCTTTTCTGGAAATGAATGCGTATTATGCCCAGAAAAATATAACTTGCTTTCAACATGAGCTTGCTTTAACAAAACCACCCTCTTTAACTGGCTATATGCCACTGCCTGCTTACTGGACTGAAGTTACAACTTACATTATATTATTAGTATTATAGCAGTACCATCATCAACATTCGTCGTCGTTATTGTATTCATCTCTCCAAATCTTGCATCTCTAGTCATCATCGGTCATTGTAGCTCTGCCTATATGTAGTTTATATTGGTATTAAAGACATTTACATTAAATGGTATTCGTATAAAATGCTCATATCTAATTCTACTTTTGTATATATGTACTTATACGCGTATTAAAAAATTGTACATTAGTTGTGCATAGTTGATAGTGTTGTAGTGAATATTACCACGTCGTAACTTAATACTTACTTTGTTATAATGTCCACGCTGTAGTTATTGTTTGTCCTTGTTATTTCCGTCTTTACGAATAAATATGTGCATTGGAATAAGGCTTAAAAGTGAAAGGGTGCCAAAAACGCTGCAACAGGAAATTATAGTTTTAAAAAATTAAAAACTTAAATTCAGTAAGTGCCTAACATTGGAACAGGTTTTTGTTGAAAGTGCAATTAGAATTGAACTGAAAACGCATTTGTTTTTAAAAATAACTTACATACTTTGGATTGTTTTCCATTTACCTGGACATCGAAGTCAGGTATGGATATATATCGTTTTAAACTGATTAACGATTATCCAATGTGAAGGTTTTTGTAATTATTAGCTTATTATTGACAAAATTAACACTGTGAACTTTGTACAGGATATAATACACAAAAAAGGTGGATTTCCAGTCGTCACCAAAGTAGATTTGTGGACATTTCACGCGGAATACTAATTGCCAACTGCAGAAGAAATCGGTTGGCGTTAAGGCGTGCGGATAAATCGGCTGGGCTAAAATTATAGCAATTTTGGGGAAGAGTGGAACTACAAGCTTTAAAAGTAAACGGTGAGTGCTGTTTTACATTTACCAAGTTTAAGGCGTGTGGATAAATCGGCTGGGCTAAAATTATAGCAATTTTGGGGAAGAGTGGAACTACAAGCTTTAAAAGTAAACGGTGAGTGCTGTTTTACATTTACCAAGTTTTCCGCAATCAAAATAATTATTTACGGATCAAGATAAGAAAATGATGAAAAGAAATGAAATGATGGTCTATCAAATAATTTCAGAGGGTCTGCCAGAGAAATCAGCAATGGAAACAAGTGAGCCAGATACGATGGAAGCGGTTTTGGATTTAAGTCCAGAAGAGGCCAGGACGTACTCAATGATTTTGGACGCCGCATCAACTTTGCCGAAATCGGATCCACGATTTGCTTTAACTCTCACTTTTACTTGGTGGTTACTGCACCGTAGAAGACGACTGGAGCAACAGCGAGTCAGGAGACGACAATTTTATCGACGTTTAAGGCGGCTGATTTTTCTTCGGTGGCACCTCCAAAGAAACACCGTTTCTGGAGTGGCCGTAGCTTCTGGTCAAAATGATTTAGCTGTTCAAGACGATCTTGCAGCATTACCTGAAAAGAGGCTATGGGTCAGAAAAGACAGAAACGAAGATTTTTGGACAAAGGTCGATCAGAATTTACTATCTGATGATTCTTTCCGCAAGTACTTTCACATGTCCAAAGAAACATTTGATTATGTATATGATGAACTAGCAGAGCAGCTTCAAAAATCGAACACGTCAATGAGAGATTCGCTACCTGGTAAAAAACGGCTTGCAGCTACAATTTTTCGTTTGGCTACAAACGCTGAGTACATTAAAGTAGCTAGTTTATTTGGTATTGGAAAATCAACAACAACCTCGCTAGTTAGAGATATATGTGAAGTGATCGTTAAAAATTTGAAGGATAAGTTTCTGACATTTATAGGCGAAGGGCACAGTAAAATTGATATGCAGAGAAAAGTGGACAAAGCTGCAAGTAAATTTGGTATTCCAAAAGTTATAGGTGTATTGGGCTCAATAGATGTTTTGATCATTGGTAGTTCCTGGGATTGGTCCGAAAACAGTCCTTACATTTCCTCGTATCATAAAAATTATGCGGTTACCTTTCAAGCTGTTGTTGATTCTGATGGAATTTTCTCTAACGTATGTGCAGGAAGTCCGTCAAGTTTTACAAATAAGCAGATTTTAAAGGACTGTGAACTAAAAAAAGAATTCGTAAACATATTTTCAAATGCAACAGAAGAGGGCGACAGCTCATTGATAGCTAAACTTGTATCTGACGAAAGTTATGGCAGAATTGATTTTGAGGAAAGTGAAAACGAGGAAGAAAGTGGCACTTCTGAATGGCTGTTAACGCCGAATGACCTAGGAAATGATTTTCAAGATGAAAACGACAAGCAACTTCTTAAAGAAAAAATTTCACAAGCCAGAACAATCTACGATGACGCTGTTTTGCGTGTGAAAAGCCGCTGGAAGATATTTCATGGGAAAAACGGCAAAATTAATTTTAGCGCTGATGCATTTGAGAAAATTGCACTAGCCTGCTGTATTCTTCACAATATTTGCGAATTACAGCAAGACGAAATAGACCCTAACTGGGGTACTGACATTGGTCCTGAAGTTTACAACAGGAAAGGCTCACCAAAGGAGTCCTCCAGCGAAGCTGCTCCGATGGATGACTTAGATTTAGACGAGTCATACATGGAAGACGCCGATATGCTCATGTCGGGGTCCGCTTCAATGTTGTCCATGGAGGAGGATGTAATGGACGATGACGGCGAAGAATTAATTGATTATTAAAGTATTAATTTCCCGAACACGAAACGTAGATAATTATAAGATAGCATATATGATCCTAATGTTTTAATTGATTGAAACCATATGTACATTGGAATATCTCATATTTTCATTTTATCCTTCTTCTTCAATACAACTTATTGTTACCTTTTAAAGATATAATTAAACGTTTGTAGTATGTATAGAGCACTTCCATAAAGTCTACACATTAATATCAATCAATAAAAAGGTGATGTTTTATACTATTTTAATTTTTAATGGATTTCCTTACTTGGTTGGTTCTTGAAATGTCACTATTTTTGCACTTCAAGACTCAAGTTTAGAGTTTTAAGATACAAAAAAGAAGAATTCTGTAGGAATGGCTTCTGCACATCGTGTAAAAAATCTCAATCTCAAATACATGACATGAAACATAACAAACATTATTAGTTGTGTAATGCGAGTCGAAAGTCCGAATTAGCCACCATGAAATTTTGCACAAATCGGTTTTGCTTATATACATTGCGTGGCATTGAGAATATTACATCAGTATACGTTTGGCCATGGGTATTTGTACTTGTACCTGACGATTATTAGTTTTTGCATGTCATTTTTGTTAAACTAATTTCATATGTAATACTTACCAACATACACAAGCATCAGCGTATATCATAGTTTCATGCGGAATAAATGACATTATTATTTTGGTTTTGTTTGGAGTATTATTCAAGGTCATGAAAAGATTTTTTGTTTGTAAAACGTACCATCAAGCAAGAGTGAATGAGCATGAAGTAAGACCATTGCACCTTTGCTGTAATGCTTGGAAATGTATCATCTTGGAATTTGACAGCGAAACTATCTGTGTGGTTTCAATCAGTATTCATCCAGTAGTATTACTTTTTGTCATCGTCGTTATGTATGTCTACGGCGATTTTCTTAAGCATTTTTATCTTGTAAAAAGTTAATTGCGGTTCGTTCTTCCGTTAAATGGTTAAAATTTAGTACCTACTTACTTGATATTGTTATAAATTTATAAATAATTCGGCTTTTGAGCAAAGTATGGATGTGTATGGAACGTATATATTGTATACATATGAGCATAATATAGGAGATCATCTAAAAATGTGCATGTGCACATCCATTGCGTGGCGATTCACGATGAATGGTTCAAGAAATATGGTCATTTGTTCTTGATGTTAATGTTAATATATCGTAGTTGTACATGTCACGTAACAATACTCGAGCACGAAGATGAGCACACTTATATGGTTTTGAAGTGTCATGCTTATTTAATAGCATACGATTGATAAAATAAATCATTACCTTTTCAACTTGCCATTCTTCACAGTGACCGATTTGCCGATAACAAAAATGTACTCGTCAGAATAAATGATCGTAAAATTGCAGTGTGATTGTTTTGCTATCTCTGATCACTTTCAAGGATTTTTATTCCTCATTTTGCAGATAAAAAGCTTCACAACGAATTAAAACATACATATATGGGGCAATGTGAGATCGTTTTCAGAACCAGTTTAAAAAATTATGGTTCGTTTATTTCTGGATAAAATTGGTGACGAAGTTATCGTATAGTATCAACCAGATTTTATATCGTTATCATAATAAAGTGTTTAGTTAACCGAAATTGTTGTTTAAAATAAAAATGTTTTGGCTCATGCGAATAATTCTGGTGTATGTGTTACCGGTACTTATTACGTTACAATCTTCATACAATTACTACTGGGACTATGTAGCCACTAGGATAAATGATGATTACGCCTCGGACTCCTACGACTTCATTGTTGGTGAGAATATTAAAAATATTATTTAGAAGTTAGTGATCTCTTGGATTCACTGCTATTTTAAGCTGTATTTTGGTGTATTACAATTTCATAGTTGGAGCAGGTTCTGCAGGAGCGGTAGGTTACTTACATTACATTTAATGAGAAGCCATAATTTCTTCCGTTAAATTTTATGTTTAGATTGACCTGAATTGTTTTAGGTAATTGCCAACCGATTGTCGAAAAACAACAAAGTGCTACTTTTAGAAGCGGGGGGTGAACCTCTCTATTTCAACAGCATACCTGGTTATGTTTCTGCCTTATTAAATAGGTACTAAATACTACTCCGCCTTCCACTAATGACCGGATCCAAATTTTTTACATTTTTTATTTCCGTAATCCATTCATGCATTCCATTGATACTGCACCGTTAAAAATCATGTCAAACATTTGTTGAGCTAGAATTGCATCAACTAATTTATTGATATAAAGTTGAGACTACTTATCTTCAGTTGTATTATGTTGTCTTATATTCATAAAGGTTTTAAAAATTATCTTACATTTATGTCCCCTTTGCTAACCTGGCTATAGACCTGAAACAGACTGGATGCTAAAAACTGTTCCTCAAAAGTATTCCCAGAAAGGAATGTACGAAAAGGTATGATGAATGATGCAATTCTTATATGCACTCCAATGCATCGGTTTATTAAAAAAATGTGCGTACAAAGTGGCACTTACTTGCACCTGGCAAGTTACTTTTCTGACACTCAATTCATAGCGGTCTCGTTGGCCAAGGGGTAAACTGTTGGGCGGATCGTCGAATCTAAATTACATGTTTTATGTGAGGGGGCATCCTCTTGATTATGACAACTGGGNGGGCATCCTCTTGATTATGACAACTGGGCAAATATTACCGGAGATTCTGCGTGGTCGTGGAAAAATGTTCTGCCCTATTTCAAAAAGTCGGTGGACTATCATGGAGAGCATGCAAATGGTTAGAGTCATTATAACAATGTAACAACCAATTTCAACCATTTGTTTCAGTTTGCAAGTCAACAGTTTTTGGACTTACTATATGTCATTTGTAATCAACATTTTTAGATGAATACTACGGTCAAACGCCTTATGGATATTTACATGTTGAATCACGATCGTTTCGACCTATGCACAAATACTTAGTTAATGCAGGCAAAGAAATGGGATATGAAGAGGTTGATCTCAACGGACCACAAACAGAAGGCAAAAATGCACAACTAGTTTTGAATACTGATTTGTGTGTGAATACAGATTGTTATCATTTAAGAAATTGTGCATGAATTTTACAGGTATTGCTGCGATCGAGGTTACCCAAAAGAATGGGCAAAGATATGGTACATATAGCGCTTTTCTAAAACCATTTCTGAATCGCCAAAATTTACGAATTTCAAAATACTCACATGTCACAAAGGTGCCCATTCTAGTCAATATATCCACTTCTACAACAAGAGCAGCTAGATATCTACTAGAGTGCTGGTTATACTTGTACACATAAATTTGTTATCTTTTTAGATCCAATTTGACAAAAACAACCGCGCTGTCGGAGTGTGGTACGAGAAACATGGCAAAAAATATTTGGCTAAAGCGTCCAAAGAAGTAGTCATTAGTGCTGGTGCCTTGGGTTCACCAAAGTTGTTAATGCTCTCTGGTGTAGGACCAAAGGATCACTTAAACAATATAGGGGTACATTGCAATACAATTAATACTAATAACATCAGTAAATACTATAATTAAATGAATACAATGCAGATCAAGACAAGGGTTAACTTACCTGTGGGAAAGAATCTACGAGATCATTTTGCAGCCATCATAACACCCTTCTTCATTAATGAAAGTGCAACTTTTATGTTGGAGAGGGATTTCGGTATACAAACAGTACTAGACTATCATATTCATGGCAAAGGTGAAATAATATTTGTAAATTATTCTATTGTATCGTGCTCTGTGTCGTGTGTAGTTATCTACTATGAAGGTCAATGTCAAGTATAACTGTTTTACTGAATGGCAGGTCTACTTACTTGCCCACTTGGAATACATTCTCAAGGGTTTATGTGTACTTCTGCGGCCAAGAAAGAGGGTAAAAATTGGCCAGATCTTCAAATTTATCTGGGGGCTGTGGGAATGTACACAGGAATGGAACATGACGTGACGGCTTTAAGTAATGCAAAATCAGAGGAAATGCAAGCGTACCTTCAACACTCCCTTGGTAAAGATACGTTTTTCTTGTGCATAAATTTGGCGCGTGTAAAAAGTCACGGTGAAATGCAGCTTGCAGACAAAAATCCAAATAGTCCACCCGTAATAGACCCAAGATATCTGGAAAATCCTGATGATCTTAAAGTTCTTATTGACGGTAATAAAGTCTATTGGATATTATTTTAAGTTTCACATAATTATTGCAATTGTTAAATATATTCATCTTCAACTCAAAAACAGGTTTCAAGTTGGTACTTAAATTGGCGGAAGAAACCAAAAGCTTTCAGGGAATTAAAGCTACTTTTACGAGCAAACACTTCCCCGGTTGTGAAAGTTTTGCTATGAGATCTGATGCGTATTATGAGTGCTATATCCGGCACATTGGAATGACACTATATCACCATTCTGGAACGTGTTCAATGGGACGGGGACCTAAAGATCCTAAAGCTGTTCTAGACTCAAGTCTAAGGTTTTTGCCTAAGGATTACTTCCATATTCCATTCTATAAATCTAGTTATTATAGTTATTCTAAAATTTGGGGGTGTGGATTTCAGGGTTCTTCACACAACTGGATTGAGGGTAGCAGACGCATCAATTATGCCTGAAATACCAAATGGCAACATTAATGCTCCAGTTATCATGATAGCAGAAAAAGCTGCTGATCTTATTCGAAGTCATTGGATGCAACAATTTGCAGTGTGCAATTTTATGGAACCTCTATTGCCAAAGCGGTACACGATGAAATGCTACTACTCAAAAATTGTGTAGTTTATTATTACCTTATGTACTATTTTATGAAAATACAGCTTTTTTCTTAAATTTTGTGAAGTGTCTGCTCATTTATATCGCATTTATGTTTGTAGAATCTACATAAACAATGAACTAATGCATTTGGTATGAAAGTATTCCACTACATAATTGGAGATACAACCACATATTTTTGTGGGCTGTTAGTTGTGGGATACTGACTACTCGTATTTTCTCTAGTACGAAACCGGGTTTGTATTTGACATAAGAAATAGCCGTGGAGTAATATTTACCCATAAATAAGCTATATAGAGTAGTTGAGATTTCATGACGAGCGCATGCATTGAAAGACATAGGAACTATGATTAGTATCCAACGCTGCACTTGAATACGCCAGTGTGGGATAGCAACAATAAAAGCAAAGGACGGCACGGGTCTTACGGACGGGTAGTTTTTTGTCTTTCAAGCTTTTATGTAGTGTCAAATGTCATTACTTGTACATTTTTTACCATTTTTCTGTTCTGTTGTTGCTAGCATATATGATTGACATTGAGAATTTGTTATATATACTTGCATGTGCATACACACACACGCTATTTTTACAGTAATCTAAGTAATACTTATGGCGAAATGAGAATGTTGAAAGCTTGAATTGAAATATATTGAGTTTAATCGGATGTCAAATTCTAATGTCATGGGGTGGGAGACCGGTCCAAACAGCTTTACATGGCGTGAGCAGCATACGCAATTCACATGTAAGTATTATATTATGGTAAGGTAAATATTTAACATGTAATATATTCAGATTGTATAGCACAAAGCACAACGTATCTCTGAAGGTCGAATACGGATACAGGCGGCTTTCTTATGTATTCATTAAAAAAGGAACAATAATATAGAAATGGCAGAGTAAACCATATATTAATGTGGAAATATTAGTCCAGCGAGCATCAACATTTATTCCCTCCTGTGCATATCAATCCCAAAAAGTGGAAGTACAATGAAAACTGAAACAAAATTAATGCTTGAATAAATCCGGCTCTTTCTTATGCAATTGACTCTAGCTAGAAATGAATGGCAGACTCGTCGCTGTTTCAATTCAAGTAATAAAACTACCTATAGAAAACAATCGATCTTCCCTTCATCAGGTCTGCTTTACCTAAAGCCTCCAGGCATGAGACACATCTGTGTAATATCTCATGTCTGCCACGCCATACCGGTTTTAAAATTTGAACGCTTTAAAAAAGATGTTTGATGCCGTACCTACCAACATGTCTGCCATGTGCCGCGTTGTGTCGAGATTTTACCATTGTGGTATAGACACACTGGAGTTGTTTTGTTACGGACTTTGGAAAAGTTTGTGATAACCTCATAATGTAGTTAAGTAAGCATTTTTTGAGTACATGCAAATGCTACCCTAACTATTAATGCTCTCTAATTGCTTTTTTGAGATACATGCATATATGCTTTACATTTTTTCAAATTACCACAAACTGCCAGATAAACATAAAGATAAACAGACTCCTGAATTTCTAACAAATTCGTTATTGTATGCACTTCATTTATTAAAAAGTTGGGGTCACGGTCCGGTTTTCATCGTAGCAGCAGTAACCTACACATGCACATGCTTTCTTCTAGTGAAGCTGTTCTTGTGTCTGCAATCTGGTGAAACATGAAACAAGTACACGTTGTATGGAAAAACATGATCTCACCTCCTTTTATTTCACTCTCTTTCAAGATTCCTCACTGCTCATGGTGACAATTATACAGACCGGATTGGTAGCGTAGAAAGCCTTGAAAGCAGCATGGAAAGCTCCTCCCGATGCTGCTGAAGAGTTTCTTACCAACACGCTTTAAAATTGTTGTTCCTTCCTACTAATAAAAGTAGTCTATGGTGGTGGTTATGTAAGCGTAGATCGTTTTTACCAAACAAAATAATTAATAGACAATCATCTATTAAAAGTAATAATGATTTTACGAATCATTGATGTGTGTGCGGTACTGTTGTTCTTCGGAACGTTTCCGATATTTGTGGTGATATTGGGAAAGTATCATTACATTTTTGACTGCGTTGCCAATATTTTCCGCGATGATGTCACCAATGAAGTGTACGACTTCATTGTCGTGGGCGCTGGAAGTGCAGGTACCTATTTCAATCCAGATATTGGGGTCGTTCATTTTATGTGTATAGTGGGGAACGTTCGCCTTTTCGATAAGTTGTCAAATGTTTCACAGTTGCATAATAAATTCGAACTGATCAGTGATGCACTGCTGATTGCCAATTAATTTCAATTCCTTAATTCGAATCGGATGTGACATTGATAACTAACCTACATTTTATGTTGTACAACACAGTTTTACGTACATTTACATATTTTATTTACGAATTTCAGGCGCTGCAGTGGCAAATAGGCTCTCAAAACATAACCGAGTCTTGATCATTGAAGCAGGATCAGATCCCCTGTTTTACAACTACATTCCCCTTTTTGCACCAAATATGCTGGAAAAGTATGGCCATCTCAATATCAATATTCTTGAAAGACAATATTTTTGTCTTTTTCTGCTTCCCTGAGGAATAGTTTTCATTGTTACTCATTATTTGCCTATAATAGGTTATACGTTAATAAATTATACAATTATTTATAGGCCTGAAGTAGATTGGGTGTATAAAACGGTACCACAAAAGAATTCCCAGTGGGCAATGCACGAACAACGATCAGCATGGCCGCGGGGAAAACTATTGGTAATATGAATAGTGATCGATATTTGTCACGCACCTTTCATATGAACAAATCAAAATGTTGGAAATTTATTTACATCTCAAAAGGGCGGAACGTCAAACTTGAATTACATGGTATATGCAAGAGGTCATCCCCTTGATTACGATAATTGGGCCAATATTACTGGGGATCCCACATGGACGTATGACAATGTCTTGCCATTTTTCAGAAAATCGATAGATTATCATGGAGAGTTCCAGAAAAATGGTTAGTAATTTATTGTGTTAAATGAAAATAGAAGGATATTTGATATATTGATATTTGACGTTGTATTTGGTATCTTGATTTACATAGAAAAGCATTATGGATACAATCCATACGGTAACTTGCACGTGGAGACTCGTTATTTCCGACCCATGTTTAAGCATTTTACCGACGCAGGAAAAGAATTGGGCTATGACTATACCGATTTAAATGGACCACAAAAATCAGGTAAGAACAATACATTTTAACTAACAGTAATGCTCACATATCAGGTTTCACACGTCAGGATCTTTGTTTTAGGATTTGGTCCCATTGAGGTGACTCAGAAGAAAGGGCAAAGGTATGTGAATAAAAGTAACAATGATGAATGCGTTACAGAACAGTCGTATTCAAATGGGATCAAATATTTTTTTTAAAATTTTAATGTAAAGGCATGGAACTTATTCTGCATTTATAAAACCTGCCATGAATCGAGAAAATCTACGCATTGTCAAATATGCTCAAGCCACCAAGGTCATTTAACTTACTAAATTAATATAAATGAGAGAAATGTTTAAAATTTAAGTCAAGTTACCTGATTTTGTTTTAAATGGGATTTTAGATTAAATTGGACCAGAACCGAAGGGCAGTTGGAGTATGGTATCTCCATCATGGAAAAAAGATGTTTGCTCGTGCTTCAAAGGAAATAATAGTTAGTGGGGGCTCTATAGAATCCCCGAAACTATTAATGCTGTCGGGAATAGGACCAAAGGAACACTTGAAAGCGATGAAGGTACTATACCTGCACAAGTTTTCGATTTTAAGAAGCGCCGCCGTATGAATTTTGAGTTGAATTAAATTTTTGCACAGATAAAACCTAGGATTGACCTTCCTGTGGGGAAAAATATGAAAGATCACTTATCCGCTGTGATATTTCCGTTTATAATCAATGATACGCTGTCAATTATTCCAGAGAGGGATTTTGGTGTACAGACATTGGCCGATTATTTCATCAAGGGTTATGGTATATGTTTAAAATAATAAACAGTTATTACATTTAAAAGTACGACCAGCTGGCTATTTTTTTACAGACTTTGCAGAATCGCTTGTAAACTGATAAGTAATTTATTACTTTTAAAATTACAATGTTTTGAAGGTTTCGTCTCAGGTTGCCCTATTGTTTTTTTAACTTATTGACACTGACCCACTGTTTTGCATGATTTACCGTGCGTATTATTGTTCCCATGCTGGCTGGTCGTAAAAGTGAACTCAGTGCAAAGAAATATTTAGTATGGTTTCAAAAACAATTAGACAACACTAACACTAATGCCAAGTAGGCACATAATAAGATAATGTGTATCTATAACAGGTCCTTTGACAGCTCCGACTGGTTTTGTTGGCCATGCGTTCATGTCCAGTTCCTTTGTCAAAAAGACTGGTATTGATTGGCCTGATATTCAACTTTACATGATGAGTGTGGGACTCTACGAAAACTTTGCTCAAGACATTGCAGCATTAACAAAGTTACGAGTCGATCTGCTTGACAAATATGTGAAACCATATTTGGGGAAAGATCAGTTCCTTCTGATGATCAACTTGGCCCGAGTAAAATCGTTTGGAGAGCTCAAGCTCGTCGATAAAGACCCGCTTAGCAAGCCTAGCATTGATCCGAGGTACTTGGAAGACAAACACGATCTCAACGTGCTAATTGAAGGTAATTAATTATTGGCAAAAACGGTAAAGAACAAAAAAATAAAATTTGTTGCATTGGAATAATATATAATGTGCAAATTTTCCAGCATTTAAATTTTCTGTAAAGTTGGCTGAAGAAACCAAGTCTTTTCAATCCCTCAATGCCCATTTTGGTGATACTCCTTTCCCTGGTTGCGAAAAACATAAAATAAGGTCGGATGCCTACTACGAATGCTATATCAGAAGTTTAGGAATGACTCTTTACCATCCAGTAGGCACCTGTTCCATGGGCCGTGGAGCGAAAGACCCAAAAGCAGTTTTGGACTCGAAATTGAGGTATAAATCATTACGCGGTATAAACTTTACACTACAGCAGAAAATAAATTAATAACTAATTGAACAAAAATGTAAATTAGGGTTCTGCAAGCGACCGGTTTACGAGTTGCAGATGCGTCAATTATGCCGGAACTCGTTAACGGAAACACCAATGCCCCGTCCATCATGATTGGTGAGAAAGCTGCAGACTTTATTCGGGAATACTGGTCGGAACAAATGTCTGTTTGCAACAAATGGCAATTAATCTGCAAGAATGCTCAGAAACAGTGCTTTTACTCAAAGACTTGTGTAATTGAGATTTACATTTGGAATTTGGATTTGTTAAAGTTTTTAATAAAGTTTATTCCGAACATCAATTTTTCTTTAATTGAAAATGCACCGTGTTCAGCCAGGCAGCTCAGTATTCATAAATAACATTTCTGTCGGTTTAATTCGCATTCACATCAAATTCAATATTTGGCAAATCTGACACCAAAAAGTCATTGTTCATTTTTCTTGGGTAGCACGGCCGGCCACAGCCTTTTAGGCATATTCTATGCAGTATGCGATCCGGTTTGGACATCAAGTGAAGATACTCCGCGTGTTTCATAAACTGTACTTTCTTCGGGGAGCAATATAAGCTGATGTATGATGATGATAGGCCATGGGACTTGGATGGACTGAACTGGAAAGGCTCTGGATTTAGAGATGTTCCAGGTTGGTTGATATAATATAAACACAATATTTGTCTTGTTTACATTCCTGGAGAAAAGTAGCACAACAAATGGACAATAAATACTTGTAATAGTAATAGTGTTGATATTAAAGTTGGAGCATGTTATTTCAATTAATGGCGTGCTGTAGTTAATAAAACGGGTAATTTAAATTTATGTAAGTATATCATTTGGTGGATGTAAACAAAATGACAACAGTTAAGTGTGTTCTCAGTGAATTATGCAAATTAAGAAACAGCCTGTACACGGCTCGCCGATCTTACGCCTCATTCGATTATAAACCTAAACTGAAAACTAGAGCTACAAGAGTTCGTGAAGAAGAGGCAGTGCAGTTGGAAACTGCAAGAAGAAAAGGCACACAACTACCAAAATTGGAATCAATAAAAATTCCGGAACGGATTGAGCGTGGGCCAACGGACATTTTAAAGGTGAGTCGTGTTGTGTCCTTTTTGTGTTTATCATTTACTCTTTAAAGCGGCGCTGCCGACTTGGGATTTTTGGGGAAGGCCTAAACGCCGGGATTTTCGGACGTTTCAGAAATTTCGTATGATAAAAAATTACGACGGTGTAGTAGGATTATGTAGTAGACGACCCTTTTTTAGGAAATGAAAATAGTTTTGGGAAAATGGGAACGCGAACGTCCTTCGTCTATTTCGTGCAAAATGATGTTAAAATGTTAAGTATTATTTCACACCTGAAATAACTAATAACTTAGGTTAGTAAAAATAAGTAGGTATTTATGAAGTGCCCCAAAGGGCGTACTTTATTACCATATACCGATCACGATTATAGCCTGTCCTGTAAGATCGTCATCGACAAGTTGTAAGTAGAGAAGTAGAAGCTTTCAGTAATAAAATGGTCTATCTTGGCCAGGTTATCGTCGAACACCAGCGGAGCGAATGTATTTTGTCATGTGATGTTTAAAATGTTTAAATTGTGACTTAAGCAAGTAGTCCATTGTTATTTACGAA
>JAHZNE010000484.1:0-16675 GCA_027744055.1 Callyntrura sp. NNG-2020
TGCAGGAACGATATGCACTGAAATAGAAAATGTTTAAATTCGTCTTCTGGTGACCGGTAACCCATAATAGGTGACATAGATATACTACTGTAGATCAATTGGCACCACTGAAAATGCTTCAAGCTGAATTTCGCTTTTTCTTGGTTTCGCGGACCACTACTCAAAATTCCCGTACAAGTAAATCAGTACGAGTTACACATCTATAACGGGTTTGGTAGTATAAAGGTGACTTTGATTGGTACCAGAGGAATGCATTCAACCTACTTCACAAGTGTAATATTTAGGGAAACGATAAGGAATTTTTAAATTCCGTTTCCGCCAATCGAGACAGGGTCTTTCGTTGATGAGGACAATCATTATTGAGATAAGTTATTTGCCACAGTGTTTGAAGTGTGAGTGTTTGAAGTTGAAGGTCGCATTTCCATCGTTATGTATACCACTGCTCAAAACTCGTATATAAGTAGATCTATAGTTGATAAATCGTAATACCAAGTTCGGTAGTACCAAATTGAATCATTTCAGTATCCCAAGGTACCACTTCGATACCTTTCTTTGTGAGTGAAATTATATTTTCATGAGACAAGTCGAAAGACGGAAGTCGTTTATTTTATTGCACCTGCCTAGAGTACTGTGCTGTGTCTGCGATAGATTTTTTAAAATACTTAATGATATTCTCATTGTGCCTATGTCGGTACGGGTCCACTAGTAATGATTATTACTCTGGCCCTGAATTCTAAATAATATGTATATTACTATAATTCTTACTGGGATGAGTTTTCGTGGTACTTATTACGGTTTTGTGAATGCGCTCATACACACAATACTATTCTGCTTCCTTTATTCCGTGAACTTACTCCTATTTTTATAATTGCATCGTAGCAGTAGTAATTAGCGGTATAGGTGTTCATGTTTTGTGCATTGCACATGTTACACGTATTGTATTGTGCATTGTATACTATACTAGTTGCATTGTATTGTGTAGTGTAGTTGTAGTAAATATATAAACTAGTATTTTATTTATATATAGTACTAATACGTAGTGTTCAAAGCATAAACTAGTCTATAGTTTCACCTTACCCCGTTAAAGGCACTGAATACATATTTTGGGATATCCGGAAACAACCAACATATCGTATTTTTAAAAAACAGGGAATTCCCTATTTTAAAGTACAGTCATCTCATTGAGCTTATATCCAGAACGATACAACTGGTTATAAGAATATACCAAGTTTTATGAAAAGCTTAGGATTCGGGGCCTGGTACTGTAAATTTGTTCTGAATGTTTCTTCATTCTTCTCTTGTTATTCTTTTAAATGGTTACTCTTTTCTAGTTAGAAAAGCTTTCTATAATTCAACTGCTATGCGACTGCTATTGCTATGTATACAATAAAAATATTATTTTAACTAGGACCTCTAATAAGTATTTTGCAATTTCATCCATTTCTTTCCTCGTGTTTAAAATTTTATTTGCCTGCTTCTATAAATATCACATGCTCTATTTAGAGGTATAAACATACATATAATCATGCACTATTCTTTTCACAACTTAACGAAATGTTACGTTGCAAAAACAATTAATGGCAATAATCTAAAGCTGTATGTGATTTACAAATGCATTAATTATTACTATTCGCCGTTAATGCTGACAGACGTCCACAAGCATGGTTATTAAGATACACTGTAGTTTATCCAAATGTGTACTCCGAATGAGCTAAAAAAATTGTAAAGGCACTCTACATACATACCCTATCCCGTTTTATACATTTTGAGAGCAATTGGTGGACAGGGGTGACTTGCAGAGGCCAAACGTTGTAATGCACTACAATGTATCTTCTCTAGGCTGGTAACGTAATTGTAAATCTTTTTTTCGGTAGTTAGCAACCTTTAGTAAACATGCTACCAAATAAAAGTTTATAGCAACACTACACCAGAAAAAAAGTATATCATTTTTATATTCAATCGGTGTGAAACAAGTTAGTAGTGCAATTACTGTAGTGTTTTGCCATTTTTATTAGCAAACCACCTATAGCTTTGATGTGTCTGCATATTTGTCAACTTATTGACCGTAACGGAATTGCATATAATGAAATATTTTTGCGCGATTTTATGGTTGACCTTGGTACGACAAAATTTTATATTCGCCAGATATATTGGATGGAAATGAAATAAAGCTCGTTTAGTACGTGACTTATGATTTATTTTTACAGGTGGCACCTGCTAAAGGACAGAACCTTCCCTCAGTTTACGGATACTTTGCCAGCAGTAGCAATCGGACCGGCCTTATCACGAGAAATAAATCTTTTTACTTAAATGGAAAACAGATTCGAATTATTTCCGGAAGCATTCACTACTTCCGTGTGCATCCCGCACTATGGCGCGACCGACTAAGAAAACTACGAGCCATGGGGGCAAACACTGTGGAGACGTACACTCCCTGGAACCTCCATGAACCGCGGAAAAATGAGTTTGATTTTGGAGATGGGGCCAATGATTTCAGTAAATTTTTGGATATACGTAAATTTTTAAGAACGGCACAAGAAGAGGACCTACTCGTTCTTTTAAGAGCATCGCCCTACATTTGTGCAGAGTGGGATTTTGGCGGTCTACCGAGTTGGCTTCAGCGGGATCCTAACATGCTGGTCCGACAGTTCTATACACCTTATCTGGATCGGGTGACGCTTTTCATGAATAACTTGTTACAACAGGTAGTAGACCTCCAATTTACTCGAGGTAGGCCCATTATTGCCCTCCAAATTGAGAATGAGTATGGCGCTTTCAGTCCCAGGAACAGTTCCTACTTATCATACCTTCGAAATATTTATAACACGAATGGATTTAACGAATCTTTGTACTACTCCAGCGACAACGCTTTTGATGGGGACGGAATGGCGGGTACTTTGCCAGGTTTACTTCAAATGGCCAATTTTCAGTTGAAACCACAAGATATTTTTCAGCGACTGCAGACAATCCAACCAACGATGCCTGTAATGGCTATGGAGTACTGGACTGGATGGTTTACACACTGGGGAGAGGGAAGACAAGGGGGCCTATTATCTCAAACATTTAAAACTAATTTGGACAGCATTTTGGGAACGTGGAAGGCCTCCGTCAATTTTTGTGAGTTTGCATTGTTTTTATGTAACGGAACAGAGGATTCGGAACCCACATAAGCAAGGGGGACTAAGGGGCAGGAGGTTGACATGTCAGGTTATGTTCGTCAATGTGAGATCGTGGGCGGATATGTCCCCCTCTTCGCACAGGTTCCGCCGCCTAAGAAATGTAAATTATAGAGGCGGTAAGATGTAAAATTTATAAAATTCTCTGATATTCGCCAGACATGTTCCACGGTGGCACCAATTTTGGGTTCATGGCCGGATCAAAGAACACGAACAACACTCAAACCTTTTTTGGAGACATCACAAGCTATGGTAAACATTTCTCTTTGATGAAATGACGCATTATTGAATGTTTTTCAAAACTAATGGATGCTCTACTGATTTTGTTAAAACGACACGATTCTAGATTACAATGCCCCGTTAACTGAAGCAGGCGACTACACAGACAAGTCCCTGCAAACCAAACTAACGGCACTATGCTGGCTTTCCCATCGGTTATATTGGTATTTTGCTGGATTCCCAACGCAGTGGCATTAAAGCATATAACCAATACCATTACAACGAAGGTAAAGACGTAACTGAAATTAATGCAATGGCATGGTGTTGGCACAATGTACTAAAACCAACACAATATTACCATCGTATATCCACATCGCCCCGACAATGGCACCGTATATTAATTCCGGTGCAATATGTAGCGTTGGCAGCATTTACAGTACCAACAATGAAAGTGTACAGCTGGCAATGTGCCTTTCTGGTGTATACAAACTGGTCAACTATACGTTGCACTGCCGGTTTATCTATGTGATACTAGCGAATATCATATGCTTATTTCACATATATTAACTCAACGAACAAAGTTTTGTCATCAAAGAAAAACAATTATAATTTTTAAAATAAAATTGTATTTAAGATGTCTTCTAAACAGTTTACAGTAGTTAGATTTACAGCGGATAATTCAGTAGATTTTGTACCGACTAAGTGGATTTTAGAAGAAAACGGTTTATTGAGTGTTCAGTTTCCAAAAAGGTTAAATCAACAAGCAGAGCTTTTGAAAAGGAATTCGAGTAGTGAACCAAAAGTACCAACCAAGTGGATTTTAGAAAAAAACGGTTTATTGAGTGTTCAGTTTCCAAAAAGGTTAAATCAACAAGCAGAGCTTTTGAAAAGGAATTCGAGTAGTGAACCAAAACGCGTTTGGCCAAAGTGGAACGTGACAGTTATTAAATCTTATGGTAATTTTACGAGTTCTTAAATGGCATTAATTTAAATATTTATAAATCTTAACTGTATACTAATAGTAAGTTTACGACAACAGATTCCGTGGAAACGGCTGGAAAGAAAGCTGAAAAGTATGTAGAGACAAATAGTAAGTTTACGACAACAGATTCCGTGGAAAAGGCTGGAAAGAAAGCTGAAAAGTATGTAGAGACATCCGACATTGAATCCAGCGCGGCCGAAAATGGGTCCGTATCATCAGCAGCGTATCAATTACCTGACAACCTAATTAACCCCTCAGCTCCTCCAACTTTCTCCATTTACGGTAATTAGAATTCGTTAAGGCAAAATACCGATATATTTACGGAAACATTTCCTTGGTCGTCTTTAATTTCAGAAAGCACCGTGCAGCAGCCATCCTTAGTGCTTCATTCACCATTGGATAATAACAGCTCGATTTCTGAACCCGATTTTGAAATATTCCAGTCATTGTCCAGCGGTATAGGGGATAGAGCTTCTCAAAGTCAATCAGGCAAGTATCTATTTTCTGTTACATGTTATATGATAAACGTATATGTAAATGTTTTGAAGAATTTGTTTTATTAGATCCCGGATTAATCATATCGACTTGCGTCAATGAGCCGATTCTTAAGCAAATCTTGGAAGAACTCAGAGGTACTTAAAATTAACAGAAAACCAAATATAACAAAAACACATTCATAATGTAACCACTTTTCTTCAGCTTCCCAGGTCAAATTCTTGGAAAATCAAGAAATTGCATTAAGTGAGCTGCGAGAGATAAAATCTTTACTTCTTAATGTGTTGTCCACGTCTCGATCAAACGCCTCAAACACGGACGTACTTTTTACATCTATACCAATCCGAACTCAAGATCAACTCATGCAACTGGAAAGTGTATTACAGGATCAAGAGAAGTTCAAAACTTTGGTAAGTGCTGAATCTGAATCCAACTTATACATTAAAACTTAAAATTGATGTAAATTAATTAAATTAAATTAGATGTAAAATTGTAAATTTAAATGTAAATAAATGTATGCTTCCCCATTTAAGGTTGCTTCGTTAGAAAAATTTGGGCGAGTGTCATTTTCTCACACAGTTGGTGACACCTTAAGCTACTTGTTTGAGTTGGAGTTTTCAAAGTGTGTTCGGCTAACTTCTCGGTCAGGAAAAATTCCATTTACTGACAGAAAAATAGCTGAGGACGTCAGAGGTAATAAAATACTAATACTACTTTAGAAGCCAAAAATATTATATCAAATACAAAGAAATGGCATGAAACAATCAAAATCTAATCTATCCGTTTTCTTTGAAGAATCAATTAGGAGTAATCATCCGACGGTGAAGGAAAAGGACATAAACGATAAGATCGGAGCTTGGTTTGGTGGCGGAGAAGACCGAGGAGGAGGTAGGAAGGAGAGAAATGGAAACGCCCCGTCGAACAATAAAAAGAAGAGCGAGCAAGTCGATTAAATTGGCCCTACAGAAGATTCGATCCCCCAGGGAAACACGCCTGGGAGCTGTGAAAATACCGGCGATCCTGCTCCAGGAACCTCACACTCTTACAATCAGTAATGATAACAGTAGTTCTAACTTTGGTGAAAATCAAATCCGCTCTATAGTTGCAGATACAAATGACAGCGAAGATTTAATAGTTAATGACACTGTAAATAATACATTAGAAAACTTAGATCACTGCATAAAACCACGACTACTTTTTGTAAATGATAAAATTACTCAAATTCAAGACTGGGCTATCAGTAATGCTATTACTCATAGTGCTATCAGTCAGTTACTTGTGATTTTAAGGGGCTGGTTCCCATATGACGAGTTTCCTAAAGATGCACGTACTCTATTAAAAACACCTCGAAAAGTTGAAGTACAAAGTAGAGCAGGCGGGCAATACTTTTATTTTGGAGTAAAGCGACACATTTACGCATGTCTAGAGCTTGGAATGCGTGAATTCGTTCAAGACCATGCAAATTTAAAATGCGTAGACAATCTTATTAGCTTAAAAGTTGGAATAGACGGTGTTCCAGTTAGCAAAAGTTCCAACTTACAATTTTGGCCTATTCTATTTAGTATCGATCAGTCTCTTTTGAAAAAAGTTTATGTTGCTGCTTTATATTATGGTACACATAAACCAAATAATATCGATGAGTTTTTGTTAGATTTTGTTGATGAAATTGACCTTCTAGAAAGAGAAGGAATAGACTTTAGACAGGTTAAGTATAATGTCCGAATTCGATGTGTTGTAGCTGATGCTCCTGCAAGGAGTTTCATAAAATGTATAAAAAACCATAACGCTTATTACGGTTGCGAACGTTGTTATTTGAAAGGGACGTGGAACAAACGAGTTATTTATCCTGTACGACATGAAGGAGTACAATACACTGATGAAAGCTTCAAAATTCAACAATATCCAAAACATCACATTAGTACTAGCCCATTCGTAAAAATAACTTTAGGAATGATAACCCAAATTCCATTAGATTATATGCATCTTTGTTGTTTAGGGATCATGAAAAAACTTCTGTTAGCTTGGACTGAAGGTCCAGGACATTTTAAATTAAGAAGAACATCACAGAATATTATCTCCGAAAGACTTGTTAGTTTTCGTTCTCAACTTCCTTCAAAGTTCAGTAGAAGATGTAGAAGTCTGACTGAATTAAGACATTGGAAAGCCACCGAGTTTCGAACGTTTATGCTTTATGTAGGTCCATTTGCTTTAAAAGGGATTTTGGAGAAAAGGCGCTATAAACATTTTCTTTTATTTCATGTAGCAATGTACATACTATGTTCTGAAGCTTCTAAGTCATCAGAATGGTTAGCATATAGCGGCCAACTATTAAGTGAGTTTGTATGCAAAATTCCAGATTATTACCACAGAGATTTTCTTACATATAATATGCACTCTGTGCAGCATTTAGTATTAGACGTTAAAAATCACGGATGCTTAGATCGGTTTTCAGCCTTTGAATTTGAAAGTTTTTTGTACAAATTAAAGAAAATGTTGAGAACAAATAAGCATCACTTAAAGCAAGTGATTCATCGAATTTCAGAAATTGAATCTACGTTTACTAAGGATGTGGTTTCAGTAGGTAAGGAAAGTTTTGAAGTACATGGTGAATGGAGACGTGTTGCTATTGAAGTCCGGAGAAATATGTCAAATTGTAAAACGCTTGAGTAATTCCTTTATTGCAAAATACTTCGAAAATAATAGTAAAGTTAAATCCTATCCGTGCTGCAGTACTCTATTGTTCATATGTAAACTTGGTAGATTAATGATAAGAGAATACACATTAAGTAGAAATGATGTATTGAAAAGTTGTATACGTAGTAAAGTTAAATCCTATCCGTGCTGCAGTACTCTATTGTTCATATGTAAACTTGGTAGATTAATGATAAGAGAATACACATTAAGTAGAAATGATGTATTGAAAAGTTGTTTACGTTTAAGTATTGACGACGTAGATTTTGTTGTTCCTTTAATTAGTTAAAAATACTTCGCTTGTTTTATGTAAACAATTAATGAATAAAAATGTTTTTTCTTATTCCGAAGATGCTCGATTTCAATTGTATTTTGTTTTTTCTAACTGTTAATATCTGCTGCATGTACATTATCTGTATGGGCAAACCGATGGCAATGTATCGGTTATTTGTTGTTCCCTCATTTTTCACCAATGTTGCCAATGTAGTTTTGATACAGGCTAAGTTTATGCTGCCAGTATAGCAAGGGAATGTCGGTATGCCATCAATGGGACAGCAATGTTTGCCTATGCATATCCAATGGTAAAAAAATGGTCACGCCAACGCAGTTTTCGCGTTGGGAATCCTGCATAGGGCCGTTATAAATTTAGGCTTATTTGGTTTGCAGGGGTACGATATTGCTCGTGATTTGATCGATAAATATGCCATTCCCAAGCTTTTTCGGGGAGATCGACCCGAACGATCCCGCAAAAATGCTTATTACACCATCAAACTGGAGCGGTATCTTACCTACGAGCGGCTAATCGCTCGAGTACCGTCCACTTCCAGATTCCAGGTCCCGACGGCAATTTCGATGGAGAATCTCCCTATGAATAACGACAGCGGGCAAAGTTTCGGGTATATCATTTACCGGAAGAAATTGTTTCTTTCTCCGGAAAACAACACCTCTTATAAGGGATACTGGCCAAAAGACGTCGCCTTTCTCCTTGTGAATGGGTCGTTAATTAACAACTCCACTAATGACTACTGGATCAACAGTATACGCCAGCTTGAGCTTCGGGTTAAGGTAGCGGGCTACTACGCCGTGGATTTGCTGGTGGAGCCGCTGGGTAGAAATAACTACGGGATTGCAAAGGACTTCCTTCAACAAAAGGGGATTCCACCTGTGTCCCAGTCAAGAATTGAGGTGAACGGACAAGAAGTCACCAACATTGAAATTATTGCGCTGGAATTCACTACTGCCTGGGTGAAGGCGCTTACTGGTTTCATCACGGTGGAAAACTCCAGTTTCCCGTTAAAGGCGCCAGTACTAGTGCAGGCGACGCTTTACATTACGGAGTATACTGCGGATACGTGGATTGATATGAGTAGCTGGAACAAAGGTGTTGTTTTTGTGAATGGCTTTAACATTGGAAGATATTGGGCGGTGGGACCGCAGCAGAACCTTTATGTCCCGGCGCCACTGCTAAAACTAGGAATAAACATAGTATGTCACAATATAATTTTAATATTTTTATTTTTTAATAAATTGTATTTTTAATGTGGCATTAAAACATCGAACTTTTTTTCTAGATTACTGTATTTGAGCAAGTTCGTCCTCATACCGAAATAAAGTTTAGCAATAAGCCAAACCTTGGTCCTTCTCCTACTGGACCGTGATAAAAAGAGAAAGTTCTCCCGGTTATTTAGCATTAGTTCTTTATGAGTTTGGGATTCAACACGGATCTGGATGGAGAATGGACTTTTGCAGGAAGATATCACACCAACTACAAACATCACCACAAGTTATTCTGCGAAGGAATAGGGCATTTTTTTAATTCGTCATCGTAGAAACGTCATCATCATGCAGCGTATAAATAGCTGTAAAGCAAGAACAAAATCTAATAAAAACCAAGTAATAGTGTTATTCCGCCCGACAT
The DNA here is from genome assembly GCA_027744055.1 of Callyntrura sp. NNG-2020. Lineage (NCBI taxonomy): Eukaryota > Metazoa > Arthropoda > Collembola > Entomobryomorpha > Paronellidae > Callyntrura > Callyntrura sp. NNG-2020. The sequence continues at coordinate 9,482 of JAHZNE010000484.1, forward strand.
TATTTATTGCTCATATTCATCATATACATTTACAATACATGCACAATACATTTTGGCGGACTATATACAGCATCACCTTCACCGTTTTGACTACATATACTTATAAAACGATCAAACATTATTTTTTGGCTAAACCAGCTTCAACAAGTCAACAAATTTGCCTGGGTTCTATTACAACGTTTTTCCAGCCTTTCCTCACTCTCTAGACTTCCTTCTTAAAACACATCCTTAATTGAAGAATATCCATTTTATCTCCGCTTTTCCAACTAGTTTACCCGGACTCAAGCTTTCACTTTGAAACGAAAGAGCATCCGATAACATGCTTAATTTTAACGTGTCAATTGTCTCCCACCATTATATTAATACGAAAGGGCCTCTACTCGGTGTCCGGCCTAAGGAATTTTTATTTACGAACCAATTCTCATGATCTTGATATCGTTCGAACCGCAACAAAATGGGCTTTTGTAATAAGGTTAACTAAACCCAAAACGTGGCGCCACTATTTAATTAATTGCAATTAACTGGCAATACTAAGCAAAACTTGGGGCTTTCTCATATCAAAATATAGGAAACAACAGTTTGAAAGCAAAAATGCATACATCAAACACATTCTGATATTAGAAATTTTATCGGTGATTTAAAATTTTATAACGGTTTGTAACGGTTTTTAAATTAGACTTTTTTCTGTCGTTAATGACCTCTTCGCGCTGATATGTACTAAAATGAATTTGGTTTAGTTTCAGCACAAACACTTGTACGTTCCTTTTATTTTTTTAAATCAGCTGTTAGTTAATTAAAGTTAAATAACTACATTAATGCTTTTTTGCGCAGACCCAAATATTAAGTTATTGCTGTCAATGGAATCGCAAGAGAAAAGTATTTAACCGAAGGTATATTTTATAGAACGGCTTTATTCAGCTTCAGTTTGTTGCAATTAATTAATTGACGTATTGGTAATTTTGTTTTGGTAATTATAAATTTATGTTATTTGAATTGCAGGAATAGCATTTATTGATAATAAACTAATATATCTTTAAGACTCTCACAATACGAAGTTTCTTATAGAAAAAGCGGGCCAAAATATCATGATGCGATTCAAAAGCAATTTTTAGATATTACGCCCTCATGTTATAATCTTTTAATGTATTTTGAATATGACCACCTCATTGTTGTCAAAGTATACATCTTTGCTTGTTTTAATCAAGAAATTATCAAGAATTGACGAAATCAGCGCGATTTTATTTCTCACGAGTATTTTTCGTACACACATCTGATGACAATGTGAGGCGACTTTAAAATGATGACTACAAATTTTTGTACTAAAAAGGTTTAAAAGTTTTGTTTATATTGCATACAACAAATTCTATTGTTATACAATTGAAATTTTGTTCTGATTTGCTCTGAGAATTGTCGTCAAATTGACGGCAGGTTATCTAGTTTTGCTTAATAGCATCAATGAAGCGTACGGGACAGGAGGTAATAATAAACCCTTAAAACACGGACCTAAATATGAGACGAAGTAACGAAAAATTAACAATATTGATCTTAAAATATCACGTTGATTACCCAACGGGATAGATGATTGATAGACCAGAGGAGTGTAATGGTTTAACAATCTATGATGACCTTTGACCTACTCTAGCGCCTGAACATTTTAACTGATATGCATTAAACTCTGAATTCTCGATAAGCATGATCTAATTAATCGTACCACCAATTTTGAGCCTCCGGTCTCATTTATAAAAATTTGACCTGTAGGCTTTTTACCCACACCGGTTTGACCTGACACTCCAAAGTATGAGTTAATCTAAAGTCTTTGACCCACTATTGTTTCCAGAAAACTGAATGTCCAAATTTCTATTAGTTCCTGAGAAAAGGGCACATTGTTGGGGCTAACTTTTGACCTGCCCTTGCTCTCTAACCCTTTGACCGATAAGCATCAAACTTAATATTGTTGATAAATATGAGCCAATGTATCATTCCATCAAATTTGAGCCCGGTGTCTTATTTTTAAAAAAGTTGTCTTTTGACCTTTTGACCCACTTCAGGTTTGACCTGACACTCCAAAATCTGTGTACAGCAAGAGTCCTTGACCCACTATAGATCCCAAAAACAGAATGACAAAATTCTTATTAGTTCCTGAGAAATCGCCCTCTGTTCATGGTGACTTTTGACCTTTTCTGGTGCATTAACCATGTGACCAATAAGCACCAACCTCGATATTTAGGATAAGCATGAGTCAATGTATCATTCCACAAATTTTGAGTACCGGGTCTCATTTCAAAAAATTGACTTTTGACCTTTGACCTTTTGACCCACTTCCCAGACATAAGTCTCCAAAAGGGGAGGTTCACATGCGAAGGTAATTCCCTATAACCTCCTGAAAATGGAATGTCAAAATTCCTATCCGTTCTTGAGATATCGCGCGGACAGACAGACGGACGGACAGACGGACAACGTAAAACCAAGATGAGACATTCGTCTCATAACTATCAGTATTGCTGATAATGAAAGGTGAAGGACAAATGATAGTCTTACAGGTTTCTATCATTGAAATTTAATGCTGTATTTAATTATAAAGTAAAAAATTAAATCCAATTTGTTAATTAGAATGAGCAATACTAAATATTAAACGATACATTGATGTTTTTGTTTTGAGTTTGAATTTGCTTGGATATATAACTGCATTTGTTTTAGAGTAGTATTTCAATATATACACGAAAATTTAAAAAAAAGTTTCCTTACTTCTCCCATTCACATCCTTTAATCTACTCAAGTACCCCGCGAACTCGCAAAATTTCTGATAGTAGTTGGAATAACTGTTTTATGATTTTTATATTTGTTTGTCGTTGTAAATACCCAACCCGCGCGATTTAATATTTAAAACAAACAAACAGTATAATCTGAAAATTACAAAAGTGGCTTTTAAAACACTCTGGTCGACCGTCAAAAGTCAAGTCAAAATTTAGGACGAATTAATCGAGTAAATAAATAAATATATGATATGATTAAATTGTAATAACCTAATTAATGCTGGTTTTCAGATTCGCTTCTCCAGTTAACTGCGTTTTTCTTATTCAACGAACAATTGTGATTAAGAAGTCATTCGCTGCCTACCCGATGTGACAATTTCATTATGACAGTATTACGTGATATAATTGGTGAAAGTTCAATGTTTTTTATTGTTTTACCAGATTAAACCGCAGAAGAGTAGCTATTCATTTGTTGTTAGAAAAAGTTGTTAGTTTGGTTAAAACAGAATGTGGGGCGATGGTCGACCATAATATCAGTATTATTACTACAGGTAATAATAAAGTATTAAATGTCATACATATATTTTGTACTAAACAATCATGATGCCTTTTGTTGCTCCATATACAATAGTAACAAATTTGTGATTTAACACCACATCAATTTAAATTTGTGAAATTAAAGAATCAGAATTTTGTTCACGCAATAATTCAATTCAACCTTTGCTGATTTTCCGATTGCGTTAGCAACGATACTATTGTTCTTATTGTAGGAAGTGGAAAATGCCTTCGTTTTGACCACAGACTCTAACAGAAGAGGTTCACATGCGTCTATGGTCTTGTAAAACCTTGCCAGTTACCCTTGCCCCGTTCGGTATACACAGTATTCATTTCAACTAACAATCTGTAAATCTTGCTTCTCCACAGGAAAAGGAAAGCTGCTTATAAAATTGTCATTGCTAACTAGGCACGATTTAAACCATGTAATTGGTTACGTTCTAACTTATTTTGTCACAGTGAACCTGCGTAACATTTTCATATATTAGCTCGTGCATTAATTAGGCTGTATTTTCTCCTCATCACACTTTTTGTTTCCTCTACATATTTTTTGTATGGCAACTTACACAGTGACAGTTATACTTTTTTAAAAGTCCTTTTCGGTAATACTGTACGCAACGAATCTATGTCATGTAAACATTACAAACATTACAAACTTTATTCAGATTCGATTATTAAAATCTTAAAACAAATTATACGACAATGTGCAACTGATAGTAAAGGTGCTGTAAACTAATTGTGAGCAGTAACAAAACCAGGCAAAGCATATAAGCTTATATATAAGCATATATAAGCTTATTTTTGTGTTCAATTGGTGAGAAGGTGTGAAACCAGTTAGAATTGCCGTTACTGTAGTGCTTTACCATTTTTCTTGCAAACCACCTTTTGTAGTATATTTTCAATGTTTCTGTAATTTTAAAAAATCTTCAACTGATTGACCATGACAGAATTGCATACAATGAAATATTTTTGTATCATTTTATGGTTGTCCTTGGTACATCACAATTTTATATTCTTCCAAAATACAGAATGGAAAATGAGGTTAAACATGTTTAACTCAAGACTACTGAATGACTTCCTGTTACAGGTGGTAGCTGTCACAGGACAGGGCCTTCCCTCAGTTTACGGATACTTTGGCCCCACTAGCAATCGAACAGGTCTTATAACGGCGAATAAAACTTTTTTCCTCAATGGGAAGCAGATTCGAATAATCTCCGGAACCATCCACTACTACCGGGTGCATCCGGCCTTCTGCAGCGAGATCCCAACATGCTGGTTCGCCAGTTTTATACGCCTTTCCTGGATCGGGTGACATTATTCATGAATAACTTGTTACAACGATTGGTAGACCTCCAATTTACTCGAGGGGGGTCCATTATCGCCCTCCAAATTGAGAATGAGTATGGCGCGTTTAGCCCCCGGACCGCTGCCTACATGACGTACTTGCGAGACATCTACAACTTGAATGGGTTTAACGAATCTTTGTACTACACAAGCGATAATGCTTTCAATGGGGATGGGATGGCGGGAACGTTGCCAGGTTTGCTTCAAACTGCCAATTTTCAGTTAAACCCGCAAAACTTTTTTCAGCGATTGCAGACAATCCAACCAACGATGCCATTTATGGCTATGGAGTATTGGACGGGGTGGTTCACACACTGGGGGGATGCGAGACAAGGAGGACTCCTGCCGCAAACATTTAAAACCAATGTAGAGAGTGTTCTTTCGTTTTGGAATGCCTCCATCAACTTTTGTAGGTACCTTATGTTAAATTTAAGGGAAACTAGGAAATTTGCATAAAAAGTCTTTATACATTGTTTAGATGTGTTCCACGGAGGTACCAGTTTTATATTTTACGCAGGAGCAAATAACATCGATAGCCCTCCATACATTATGGGGGACATTACCAGCTATGGTAAACATTTCCTTTATAATTTTTTAAAAATGTTAAAGTGGATGCTGATTGATTAAATCATCCGATTCTAGATTACGATGCCCTGTTGTCTGAAGCAGGCGACTACACGGTCAAGTATGACATCGCTCGGGATTTGATTGATAAATATGCCATTCCCAAGCTGTTTCGGGGAGATCGGCCTGAAATGTCCCGGAAAAAGGCGTACTGCACCATTAAACTGGAGCGGTATCTTACCTACGAGCAGCTTATCGCTCGGGTGCCGTCCTCTTCCAGATTTCAGGTCCCGACGGCAATTTCGATGGAGAACCTCCCTATGAATAACGACAGTGGGCAAAGTTTCGGGTATATCATTTACCGGAAGGTGCTGTCTCTTTCTCCGGATAGTAACACCATTTATAAGGGATCTTGGCCAAGAGACGTCGCCTTTCTCCTTGTGAATGGGTCGTTAATTAACAACTCCACCAATAACTACTGGATCAACGATATCCGCTCGTACGAGTTTCAGGTGGCGGTCGCGGGCTTCTACGCCGTGGATTTGCTGGTGGAGCCCCTGGGTAGAAATAATTACGGGATTGCGAAGGACTTTGTGCAACAAAAGGGTATTGCTCCCATTCATTTTTCTCAGATTGCGGTGAACGGCCAACAACTGACGAACATTGAGATTATTGCGTTGGAATTCACCGGGGCGTGGGTGAAGACACTTAGTGGCTTCACTACGGTGGAGTACTCCAGTTTCCCTTTGGCGGCACCATTACTAGTGCAGGCGACGTTGTACATCACGGAGGATTATGTGGCGGATACTTGGATCGATATGAGTCGGTGGAAGAAAGGGATCGTGTTTGTGAATGGATTTAACATTGGGAGATATTGGTCGATTGGACCGCAGCAGAACCTGTATGTGCCCGCACCACTGCTCAAACGGGGAATAAACACGGTGCTGTACTTTACAAGATAGCATGTTTATTTTTTAGTTGGAATTAATTTAAGTATGGGTTTATTATGACAACGTTGAAAATATTTTGCAGATTACGGTGTTTGAGCAAGTTCAAGCTCATAATGCTATAACGTTTAGCGCTACGCCCAACCTTGGCCCTGCTGCTCAGGGCCCCTGAAGGAAAGCGAAGTTTCTCAGCGTCAATTATTTTCCTTGAATTTTAACTGAAATTGTATTAGTAGACAGAGTTTCATAAAAGTAAGTATGATTCACGGAATTTCATATATACGCCTCTTCCTCCCAATACTTCTGATACCACCTTGCTGGAACTTCATAAATAATTAATTTTTTAGATGGACATGTCCATGAAACCGATCTTTGCCATTTACAAATTAATATGTTTGACTGCACCTGTATGGAAATATCGTTGAAACGAAAACATAGAATGGCATAACTTCAGCATAATTTCAGATAGATTGTATACAAGAAAATGGAACAATTTTCAGCATCTCTTAAAATTCCCTTCCCATCAAATTTTACCTAAATAAGTTATCTCAATGTCATAAAAATTAACGGTTGTTCCACATCACCCCAGTCTACCGCACAAAATCCATGTCTACCAGAGCAATATGTTGCTAACTTCTCAAAATTCCCCATTTAATTACTTTACCTCCGTGACGGTGGTTCTTTCCCCCTTTCATTTCATGTAGGGTACGAAACCAGGATAAAATTACCCAACAATAAGTAGCAGCGCTAATGCGAACATGCGCTAATAAACGTAGTTTGTAAAGTGTGAATAATTTCTTTATCAACCTTAACCAAAAAACAGCAGCGTCTGCAGGGAATACTTCCAATCTACAAATAATAACAATTACAGCTTTACTTGGCTTCTTCTCACGCAGTAATACATACTCTGTATGGAGTTCATAGGTGTTTACAATGGCTGGGCCAGGCTTGCATTTTTCTGCTTTTAAATTTTGCTACGAGCATCACACCCTACTACTACGTTGCACATTTGCGACTGTGCATAATTATAT
>JAHZNE010000485.1:0-11902 GCA_027744055.1 Callyntrura sp. NNG-2020
AGCTAATTAATCTTTGAAATAAACAATGCAACTTCATGGATATACCGTATATTTTCTCGTGATATTCCATTCCAGATCGAATTCACACATTCTCACAAATACAGAACGTCGTCAGAAAAAACACTTCTGTGAATGCCCACTAAATTTTTATTGCTTTCTTTTAGTATATGCGCATATATGCATCGCTTATGTTAGTTAACCCTTTATGAAATACAAACAGACGTGTTGAGCTTATAAAATTATCGTGAAGGCACCACATATTTTTGACATAAATATTCTAAGTTTATTTTATGCAGAGTTCCCTTATTTGTGCAGAAAGTGGGAGAAAGCAGTGTTCAATTTGTGTAGCCTGGGTTTAAACCGCAAGCCTAGACTCACAACTGGAGAAAAACTCACAGTATCTCATTCAACCCAAGTAGCATTCCATTCATTCCCTGAATATAAAGAAACTTGGACCACCAAAGATTGTTACAAGAAACTACTAAGTTGCTTCAATGTGAGACAACTTTCTAGTAAGGTTAATGATTATTTTAGAGCCCTAAAAGCTTCACGTTGACGGCCATAGATAGAATAATAGAACCAACCAAATCAAAAGTTTACATGGTAAAATAGCACCAAGGTAAACTGAAGGACTCAAAGAAGCGAATGATGTACATGTACGCCAATGTGCATCCAACACGCCCATGTCTACGTTCTCTTTTCAAAAGAGACACAATTTTCTCCTGGTTGCATTGCCTTATGAAAAGTTCAAAAGTACATAGAAACCTGCCGAAGTAGAAGACAACATAATAACCTGACAGCAGAACAACAGACGCCCACCGCATATAGACATACACACGTCACTTCTCCCTCTTCATATTTCCCTCGCTTTCTTATTCCATTTCCCTCATAAATGGATTTATTTTCCCATAAAAAGCAACAATTGCTGATAATCTTCCCCACGTGGCACGCACATAAAGTTGGTGATCATACAACTTTTACTACATAATAATAATTTAATGTGTTTCAACATATACATCTGTGTGCTGCTCTAGTATAGTCCAAAGAGCTGTCTTGTAAGATAGTTGGTGTTTTGTGTACCTATTCCTCTTTGTGCCATATACTTTGCACACAAAGAAAGGTTCCTTCGTGGAAAAGGGAATAACCCAACAGAAATATCACTTGCTCAAGTAACCTCTTTTTGGACTTGCATCTACTATAACAAATCATTTGAAACCCTACCGCTATCGACTCAAGTCCTTCCTTCTTGTGTGTGTCTGCAAATCAGAGAAAGTTTTACTTGAATTTTGGAGACAAGGATTGAGTCGAGGCAAGAATACTATTTTCCTTGGCATTTCTTGAGATATTTTCTTTCTTGTCAGCGTACACAAGAAAAAAAACTACACTCCCAAAACAAAAACGTGTAGTAAGCGTTGGCATTATAACAATCATCCTCTCGTGGCTTTCACCAAGTATTCTCTTTCTATTCCACCTCTCCTCTCTCTCTAACTACTCTACATGTGTATATACATTCGTGTAAATATTATACAACATACTGTTCATTATACATGGCTGTACTGCTAGTTTCTCCAGTTTATTCCCGCACTGTTATTGGTAGGGCAAGAGCATCATCACTTGAGCCCTTTTCTCTTTCCTTCTATGATCCAATTTCCTTTCAGGGTTTTTAAATCGCATCAAAAATCCCACAAGCGGATAAAAAATGAAGGGATGAATGAGTGAAGGGAAGAAAGGAAGCGAGTGAATGCGACTGTACCAAGGAGGGAGAGAAAGGAAAATATGAAGGCTTACTCTTGTTTTCTTTTCAAAAATGGAAAGTATTATTGAGTGACTGAGAGAAAGGGGATCTTCGTCGTCGTCGTCGTGATTCACACTCTAAACTGACTGCTGTACGAGTATTTCCACCATTTTTTGAATTTGGCCCGTGCGTGTGCGGAAAAGGGTTGAATAAAAAAGAATCGCGTTTTTTCAAGAAAGAAACGAGTGTAAAAGGGGAAAGAATGTATGTACTTTTCATTTCATGCAGGACATGTGAGCGCTGATCTTTTTGTATGCTCAAGTGTAGACTGCACGTTAGTACCTCCATCCACCGAAGTAATACAAGTCATCATCGTCTACGTAATCTACTATACGATGTATATTGGGCATGTGATACACGCTTTATTGACGGAGCTTCAGTCCTTTTAAAGTAATATGATACAAAGGATGAATGGATATTCACACAATAAAAAAACGTCGCAAGCTGCCTAACATAAAGAAACAGATCGCTGTGCTAAAAAACGAACAAAAAAGCACATTTCATTTTCTTTCTTTTACAAATTTGTAAAGCTTAGAAAGGGAGAATAACAGTATGGAAAAATCTTTCCATAATAATTAAACGCTTCGGGGAACATTTTGTAGAAACATGTAATCTGAAAATCTGAAATTAAAAAAATATGTTCCCCCAATATGAAAAATGAGAGTCAGTTTTGTGTCCTTATGTCCACATTTAGGTAGGTGAGCTTTTGTATTATAATGTGTCTTTCATGTGGACCTATGCGTGTATAGTGTACAAATTTTACGTTACTTTTTGACACATAAAATCGCAATGGCAATCGAAGAGACGACAGTAATAAAAACGAGATTTAATCATTGCAATGTATTTGACCGAGTGCGTTTCAAAAGCTTTTAGTTCTCTCTCTCCTAGAGAAAGCATGATACATGTCGTCCAGGTCTAGGGACGTGAACGTGAATATTTGTCGTTGTATGATGATGATGATGATGATGTTGATATCACAGCGATATCAGCAAGTTTGTTTGGATGGTTATTTACCACCACTCACGTTTTTTAAAAGAAACACAAACAAACAATTTTTATTACTTATTTTGTAAGGTTAACAGTCTCACAAATCCTTTCTCGAGACTCAAATAAGCTATATCCCTCGTAATACCCCAAGTACGAACAAAAGACAGCCCACAAAGAAAAATAGCAGCACGGGAAAATAAATGTAACTACAACCACTACATCTTGGCAAACTCACCTGCAAGGCTGTTTATTTTCAAAGTAGAATGCATGTACACAAAATGGCAGCTAAAATACGGAGCAGCAGCACAACTTCTCTAGCATATAAACAGCTTGGTGCGCCGCATTGAAGATGGTGATGACCGTGATGATGGTAGCAAAGGAGTGAGTGAGAAGGCAGGATTTTATGGACCCAACTTTTGCAATATTTTACCCTGGGACCATTTCAAAAGGTATGTGCCTACTTTCATATATTAAGGTTTATGTGTGCCTATAAGCGGAAATAAAATGTTCACAAACAATAGTTCCCGCGTGTAGGTACTTTTCCCTAGTGCTGTACCTAATAGTGAAAGATTAGAAGATAAACTGCTATGTAAATGTTAGTAGAAATGCTTTCCTTTCTTGTTACGCTAGCAAAGCCAAAACCAGCCAAAAATTCAGGTTATTTTCAATATTTGCTCCTCAAGTGGCATCACATAGCACAAGTGCATGATACGTATAGACTCCTGCTCAAAAACAGCAGCTTTTAAAACGAAACCAGTGGTTGGTGGTGCCTGGCCTGGGAAAGGATTTTGTGTAAACGTGTGTGAAAGACATACGCGTATGTTTAACTACGTGGATTTGAGGAGGAAAATATACCTGTTTCAGAGTCTCTAGAAATTAAGGCATATTTGGAGCTCCTTCTGACTGCTCTGGTGGAGCGTAAGGGATATAACCACTTCCTTCCTTGCTGTGTGCAATATATTATTACGAGGAAAGTTGCGATGACCAAGTATACCACTGCTAGTTACGAAATGAACACGTTTCCAGAAATCGGCTACTATTAATGCTTGGATTTACAAAGTAGAATTACTACTTGAAGCGTAATATACACGCTTTTATTGGGCACATTTAATACAACAATAAAGTGTATTACCTTGAATGCCACGATTCGTATGATAAAACTTCAAGCCGCCCGTGTGTGTATAAACTACTCGCTCTCTCTCTCCCTTTTCTGTACTCTCAAAAACTTTTTGCCGTTTACTTCTTACTGGGTCAAATATATTAAGCGTTCGGCCAAGTATTGCTTCTTCTACTGCTGCTTGAGGTAAAATTTACTCACAGTCAGTGAGTATGGCAGAATACGTGGCAGTTAATTAAATGTAGGTTCTGTGGAACACACCGCCATCATCGCAAATCATACCGAATAGATGGAATAACTCATAATATATCTCTCAATTTTCTCCCTTCTTCTAACAACTGTAAAGGCAAACTTAAAACAACAGCACAGCCCAAACTCGACATCAGGCAGGAATATTTATAGGAATGCTCCAAAATGTTTAATACGTGTAAGCTTTGGGTTCAGTGAAAGTTCAGGGCACAAGTGGGACATGCAAGTATTAGGAAGCGTGTACAGTCAGAGTACGTGTAGAAAATGGTGAATTATAATTATACATTATTTATTGGAAACAACTGGCCAGGTCAAACCCAATATTAGAGACTGAACTACATGACCGTATGCTCAGGCGATATGTATCTACTAATACCTCATGCAATGCTTGTGTGTTTTTACTGTAGTAAATTAACCACACAAGGTGAACGCAACGAACCGGGAAAACAACAATTAGACCATGGTATTTCAAAGGGGAACTAGTTATGTTGTAACAACTCATTACTGTGAAACTCGAGGCCGATTCAAGGTATGCTTTACAGAAAGAAAAATGCATGTTCTATTTTTTTAAACTCTCCACAGTCAAGATCACAGTCCTTCACTATCGGAGAATGAGTGACCATGTCAAGTTAGCTCTGTGAAAAGATTAGAACAAATTACGTTATTGCTTACAGTGCCCCAGCTAACACTTCATCACATATTAACTTTTACTAGTGCATTTACGACGCTGTATGGGTTTTGCAGTAGGCTATGCATTTAGCTTTGTACCCCCTAATCCGAAATGAAGGTTTTGCCTGCAGAAGTGGGTTCACGTTTTACTACTGTTCCATTGAGTTATCGTATTTCACAATATAGCACAGAAAATACATGATAGTTAAGCATGTAGAGTTTAAGCCCCTTCCTGCCCCACTCACATTTCACGTGGTCCATCGCCCTGAATGAATGTCAAGTCAAGAAAGTAGTATACTTAGGGCAAAATACGAATTACACGACTGTGTGGAAAAGCGACGTGCTTAACAATACTTAACTTACTCCGTCTACACCAATCCTTTCAAGGAAACTGCTATTTCTCTTTCACCTTCCAATTCATACTGTTCTCCTGCTCTCACTCTCCCCTCTCCCTCTTTCCTTCAAATTTAGTTTCCTGAGTTAAGTCCAAACGGAATCACGGAACAGATTCTTTTAGTATATTATATAAGAGCTCATCACATGATGCATACTTAATGCTTTCCCTAATAAGGTGGTTCTAAAGTCTCAAAACTATTTCTGGTTTTTGAAATCTTCTGCGTATATTAAATTGATACTGAAGGGAGCGTAAAGCGTCGACTCTTTGTGGAGTACACCTACGAGAGCTGAGCAAAGCAATCTGCAATGAAGCATAATTAAAAGCAGATTGTTCTCATTCAATTCAGCATGCTACAAAACAACCGTCTCTCGTACGTGCACATACACGCATATAGTACGTAGACCAGCTTTATAGCTGTGCACTCAAAGTTGCCTTTTGTGCAATGAAAATGTGTGCAATATGTACTTCTAGTGGTACTCATCGAGCAGCGATAATGCTTTATACTTTCTGGGAATGAAAAGCGTTCTCAATTCTCAATTATTGCATGTTCCTCTCGGAGCTATTCATGAGCTTGTGTAGTATGCAGCACACACACACACAGACGAGTAAGACGCGTACACAGAGAAAAAGTGGGGAAAGAAGAGCATTCGTACAAGTCCCTTTTCCTTTTATCCAGGAAATGGGGAAGTGAAAGTGTGGTACAAAAGTAGAGTTTTTACTATTTCATCCAAGTACGTTGTACGTAGTTAGCTTGCTATCACATTACAAGCGTGCTTTCATTTAATTCACATGATTACATTTGTAGTACGAATGAGTATGTAGATATGTGTGCTCCAAACACCCGTTTTGGTGTGCTTATGATTTTCTAGGAAGCGTTGATTTCGATCCTCCAATTCCCTGTTAACAGTACTCCATATTATTCGGCTATCATCCTAATCATCATCATCAACCTCCTATCAAAAACTACTAGAACAGAAGCTAACTAGGTTGGTCGTTTTTGCCACAGCGGAGTGAAGTATTATGACGAGATTGCTACACAGACGCTTACGTTTCCGCCGTTTCTATATATATACCTACTTGGTGATTGAATCAAAGGAAATTGTAAAAGAGACCGTAAAGAGCCCACTTAGGCCACTTGAGTGTCTCCTACTTTTCCACAATCCATCTGCTATTACCCTACATAATAAGCCAAGGCATGAGAATGTTTGGAAAGTAGCGAAATGTGCTGATTAATAGGACAGGAGTAGGTATTTAGTGTGCTTGATTTTACTTTAATACAGAAAAAAATGTCAATGTCTTTCCGGAAATTTTTTGAAAGTATGTAAATACATATATGTGTTTACGCAGAAAATAGAGAATACGATTGCTCCCATGAATACCGTTCTGCTCTATTGAAAATATCACAGGAATTCCGGTAAGAACCTCTGGAGAAAAGTATGAGATTTTTATTTGGCAATAGTATTGAACATCTTTCTTGGCATTTTTATAGAAATATGCATGACCTTCGATCAACATGCCTCTTATATTTTGCCCCATCGTCGCTAACAGATTTGGTTATTTTATTGAAGTCAGGTCTGATATAGTTTCCTGTTAGGGACGAAGAGAATGTTCTTGGAATAGAATCAATAATCCTGCCTTCAGTTTGAAAAGACCGTAAAGACAGACAGACAGTTAACTCAAGACACACAGCCATTCTGGAATATATAGTAGCTTTCGCTACAAAATAAAACGCGCCTTATCTTTTAGTTATTACGAGAAAAGGCAGGACGTGCAATGCCTACCTTATGGAATTTGCCTGGGATATCTTGCACCCATTGATGGAGACAAACCCGAGCTGGAAAAAAGTGTAATGTGCAACAACTAAAGCTTTCCGAGGATGTTCATCTAAGTCGTTTTTATTCAGGCCAAACCAAGCTGATGTGCTCTTACATTCAGTCAGTTCACCGGATATGAGGAAACGGCCTTTTTGTCGAGAGCATAAAACAGCTGAGAGAGAATAGTTCTCGGTCTCTCTCTCTCTCTCTCGTTGAGTCCGTGATGTATGTATTCTCATTTTTATACGCAAATGTCCCAGGCTCTATTATTTTGCACGTTGGAACTTCACTCAAACTATTTTCCCACATTGCATGCGAAAGAACGCTGCAACTTTTTTTATTTTTATTCATTTAAATTTGCACGCGCTCACCTATTCTTCAAAGTGAATAAGTGCAAGGTAGAGAAACCTTGAAACTACGTAAATATAGCGGAGAAAGAACTCTAGGAAAGATTTCTACTATTTCGCTAGTATTCAGCGCTGGGCTGGGACAATAAAGCTATTTCTGGAAAATCGAAAAAAGGTAAGAGTAAAACAGCTGAATACAGGATTTGTAAAAGATGACGGGATCTTTTCCCCCACTCGTTTGTATCCTTTTTAGTATTTTTTCATACACTGCTTCTTCTCCGATGCATTCATTCGTTATTGGCATTATTCCTACCGTGCATACCTGCGACTTTATAACTTTCATCAGGAGTGTGGAGCGGTAACGGTAACGTACTCCCATGGTCGCTTTTCATTCGATTGTTTTCATTATCGTTTACGTCGCAACTTCTCCAGAGAAAGAGAATGTACAATACCTACACGGCTTTGGTAGGAGGGAGCTATGATGACGGTGATAGTTGAGGGAGATAGAGATGCACGAAATTGAAAAGAGGAACGTGAGCATCGTTTTTCAATATGAGGCTCACCACTCGAGCCCGAGAAGTCTTGGTGTTGTTCAGCGGGAGTTTGGCTCCAAGTTTTTTTTCCCCTTTGTCAAATTGTGCACACAACCTTGTTGGTAGCTTATAGAAAAGTAAACGTTATGGTTTTTGTATGATATTTAAGTAATACCAGAGAGCAGTGTAGTAAAGTGTAGTAGTTGGTTGAACTGCTGCGTAAAAAGTTGGTGAATGCAATAATAGAAACATGAAATGGAGATATCACTGGCTCGCATTTCCTCCATTTCACATTTGTGCATGGATAACATGTCGTCATGCTCCCCGCATCATGGTCATGCTGATGGCAATGGAAAAACCATCAAAATCTATATAAAGATTATCTTTTCCACAATGTAACGCAAGTTTCTTTTTTATTCCTCCTTTCTCTGTCGTCTTCTTCTCTGTCTCCCATGTAAAATGGCTCGCTGCAGGAAAGAAAACGTGCTGCGCTTTGTCGGTTTATAAGCAGAGGACATCTCTTTTTTTGGAATACAGACAAATATTCGTACTTTTGCGTACATACCTAATATGTGGACCGAAAAACTGTGACGACATGTCAAAGGAATACATATAAATATATATGCCTTCACGCATAGCCATGTACAAAAGTAGGCGTGTAGGAAAGGCGGCTACGTGGTGAATAAAATTTGTGCTCCTATTTGCTGGGCTACAATCCTTTCTGACTTACTTAAATTCTGAACGAGCAAGTCAAAAGGACACCGCGGTTGCTTGCCGTTTTGTTCTCCAACTGTTCCTCTTTAAAAAAAAAAGAAGGAAAAAAGTCGAATTTGGTGGAGGCAGTAGTCGATATAGCTCCTTTTACGGTGCACAACAACCTTGTGACCAGGTACACATTTGGGGTATAGAGNGGAAAAAAGTCGAATTTGGTGGAGGCAGTAGTCGATATAGCTCCTTTTACGGTGCACAACAACCTTGTGACCAGGTACACATTTGGGGTATAGAGGGGAATGTGCAGAATAGTATTTTGCAAAAACTAGCAGTGAAAAGTATGCATGATGAAATGATAACACAAGAGTATTCTCATTCTCATACCAAAATCTATTTACACAATACCATATCAATTCAAACTGGAAATTGTAGTGTGTGGGCAGACGATGCACGCTCACTGAAGTACGAGTGCACGGGAAAGCTCTCTTTTTGTTGCATGGGAGTAAACTTCAAATATTTTGCTATGCCATGTGTGATCATGATCATAGATGATTGCCTCAGGACTTTGCACACAAAAAAGTAAAAAGGCAAGTAAGCAAGCACGTCTGGATAAATAGTGATACGGTAATGGTAATGCGTCTATACGTTCCTCTCGATATATAGATAATTCTGCTAGGCGTGTGGTGTACTAAAAGAAACAGCACGGTTTCAGCGTGTTGCATCTTTATTCCCTGTAGCAAGTAGCTATACGTATATTCTTGAGAAAAACCTAATTTTTGAGAATAATCAAATTCTATGTCTACATTTGAACAAGAAGAGAAGTAGTTTTCTTTTCCTCATCGTCACTTGAGCCACTGGGAAATCTTTCACATGGAGTAAACATTACACGAAAACGGAGAAAGACTACTAAAGCCACATATACTTCGCGTACTCGCCTATTTTCATTCCCTTTGTTTTAATAATATAGTCTGCATGCGTAATTTTTAAGCTTTCTGTCGCTCCCTCCAGCTCCAGGTGAAAATCACCAAGCCTTGACATTGACGTGTACAAAACAGTTGTAATTAGCTAAACAAAATAGTTTCAATAAATAAGAGAAAACTCCAGTATATTTTAAGTACTCAAAGCTAGAGCAGAGCTAATTCGTGAAAACACTGTAAAAGTTGGGGGTTGCTTCAGCAAAGTAAAACTTTGACTAGTTAACGGGAATTTTATTTATAATATTAATGTAATATTCTAATTTCCCCTTTACACACGAGGAAACAACAACAAAACTAATGCACAAACGAAATGAACAGTTTTACTTTTATACGACGTCGTGGATAACTTTCTTCTCAGCCAAAGTACTCACACTAGTAACGGGTTAATTAAGCCAATTTCAAAAGTTGAAAGTAGACATTATAGTGCGGTACACATGTAGGCAGAAGTAAACGGTGGTGCAATGGTAAGTAAATTTTTATGGTGCTAAGCTGTTGTTGCTACTCATTCACTAACTACTACTCATTGCAAAAGCCAAGAAAGTACGTGTGTAATTACTCTATTATTAATTGAAAGAAACCAACCATGATACTGCATTTTCTCCTTCTACACACAACGTTTGCAAGAAGTCTACGTATCTTTACTGTTTCAACCAGTTTTTCGTCTGTCCGTGCAGTAAGTTTCACTTTACGCTAGGATTGAGAGCAGTCTGGTGCTTCTGTTGTTGTATTGTGTGCATTAGAGGAGATGATGTGCAGTAGGTGGCCTAATAATACCAGGCAATGAAGCATACATTGAAAACTTGCAGTGATACAATAACTATCACGCAAAGACACCCGATCCAGTTTTAGAAGAGGAAATATAGCTGTGCAAACAAAGGGTCTTAATAAGGGTAGGCGTAATTATGGAAATTGTGCAAGAACACCTGCGCTTTCACCATTTGCTTAATACAAATACTATAATCGTCAGTGCTCTCCTCGTCGCAAATATGCACTCAAGACTTAATGTTTATAGTTTTGTCATATTATATAACCTTTATTCAAAATGCCGCTACTTGCTTATTTCGATTGTTTGCGGTTTATCAGATTCTCTTCTGGCTTTCTTGTTTAGCCTGCTGTGCTGGGCCATCCAAGTCCATTTGCATGTTTGCTCATAAGCAGTAAATGAAACCTTGTCAGTTTTCTTTTCGGTTTTACATGCATAGAAGTGGTCGTAGTTTTGAAGTTGACTGCTCAACTAATGAAAGCAGACATTGAGACAGTCTGTTTTCCTCATTATGAGAAATTCAAACACTTTATGAGCCCTTCAGATGACGATGCCCGGAACATGTTGGACCACCACAAATGGGAAATTTCTACAGAGAGAAAATGGCTAAGAAGAAATGGGCTTCGCTTGTGTGTATATATGTCTGTGTGCTTTTAGTTACAATTTTCTTCCTTCATGCAGACAGGCCTGCCTAGATAGCATTGATGATGACGGTGGTGGTGGTGGTTACTGTAGCGGTGCTCCTATACACTAATAATAATATAGGCTGTTATTATATGGGTTGTGGCTTATGGTTTGGGTGGTAATGTTAGTTATGTAGCAGAAATTGTGACAGTAAGAGCTCAGCAGTGTGTCACTTCGACCTAAATTAAAAGCACACCAAAAGTTGTATGTGGGGAGTATTTATGGAGCAAGACCGTGATACTTACAGCCAATGTATAAACTCCAAAGAGTAAACAGACACTGCACCACAGAAAGTATACACGTTATTTACTTTCTTTCCTTTTTAGCGTACCTATAAATTTATGCATGTGGTAACATATTCTACACCACATTCAAGTCTATGGAAATATTGGTCGTGTCTTCAAAGAAGTTACTTCCTGGAAAATGTGGATAACTGCAAGGATATATTAGCTGAACAGACTGTATTGCTAATATTTCATTATAATACATTCTCTCAAACTCAAGATTGTCTGTCAAAGTCATTTTAAAATGAAAAGAGAAAAGCCGCAACACTAGTCAGCCAACAGTCAAACTCCTTCATCGCACAGTCGGGATGAAAGTAAAACCACGAATGACGAGCAGACGATGACGTGGTGGATGTGTGTACAGGCATGATCATGGGAAGAAAAGCCTATGGCAGTTAGGAAGATGACAAGAAGACAAGACGTTTTGCAACTTCCTTCTTGTTTCCTGCAGGCTTGTACGGTATTACTGTTGTTTTTTGCACTTGACATCTTCAATGAGCGAGTCAACAGCAGAAAAGCAGAATACACTTTCTGAGAGTAAGAACATAACAGATTATTTATATGTGCGTAAAACA
>JAHZNE010000486.1:0-18860 GCA_027744055.1 Callyntrura sp. NNG-2020
ACCCTGGCTTATAAATTGTATTATTGAAATGTTCCTTGAGCTACGCTAGGCAATTAAAAAGCACTGTATAGGATGAGATACTGGTAAACCCCACGAAAAAACAATTCTTGTTGAAAGTTGATTCTCTCTCTCACACAGCAAAACTGAACATTATTGCAGAGTAAGTATTGCTTCGTTTTCAAACAAAAATGTTTGCGTAGAGAGTTCCCCTCAGTTCGAGCACACAAAGTTTATTTTTCGCTTAAAAATTGACGAAGCGTTGATTTGAGCTGATGTCCTCGGCAGTCTCCCTCTCTAAAACAATACTTTCTTTGCTGTGTGTACATAAACTACGCAACGGATTCACACATAATGAAGTCTTCAAAAAATGTACCGCGCTTTATTTGGTAATTAATTAGTAAGGTCTTCAACACAATCCTTCTTGAAACAGGCCGACAAAATATTTGCTGATGAACACAAACAATGGAGAGAGAAAACTTAAACGAGTTATTCTTATTTTTTATTAGTACCCAATCAAAGGCAAACGTTCATTTCCAAACTGCTGCTGCTGATGATGCCGGTCTTGCCTCCTATCCTTCGGTGTAGGCGTATCATAGTCCTATATACGACAAGAAAAACAATCAGAACAAAATTAATACGTTTTAAACACACAATTTTCTATCTAATAAACTTCTTTTTTTCACAAAATAAAATACCATTTTGTCAAATGTACTCAAAATTTTAATGAAGTGTGTATCCCAGATGTGACTTCGGATGATGACGATGACGAAGTAAATTATAATGCGTTATTTACACGGTACAGATCATCATCATCATCACTTACGGTATTGGCAATAGTTTTTTATACTTTCTCTCCAGCACGAGATACCTAACTACCCAGTGGTAACAATAAAAACACTTAATGCATCTGCTTATACACCTTCACGCTTTTTCCTTCTTATAATTTCGCCTTGGTTCATACTCTTTTGTAATGTGAAGCCAAACTTGTACACACGACTGCGACGATGTACACCAACACAGGCTTATATTTTCAATGTCCGTGTGCTAGCACTGGTCTATCCAATTCCCCAAATATAATGTACAATCATTCATTCCACCACATGCATAGGCAATATGCTTGGTGTTTTAGGCAGCTTTCTCCTCAGCTATACCATCACTACTAACTAGTCCAGCAAGAGAAGGTATGACGTAATGGAAAATGTTGGCCTTCTGCTGATTATGATGACTTTCTCGTGCTTCCGAGCAGAATACTACATATATTATTAGTCAAGTTGTTCTCTCTTCGTCGTTTTTATTATTTCAATGCTAAACCAGTCTCACAGTTCTTCATGAATAATGCCTAATAGCGATATTTGCTTTTTTCACGACATAGTGCCAGTTCTAAGGTAAATGGAAAGTTCAAGTAAAAATTTTCTTTACTGTCGCGATGGTAGAGCTCCATTCTCTTTATCCATAATAATTTTTCGTGGTGGACTAGACAGTCAGTATAGAATCGAATAAATAAGAATAAAAGTAGAATTTATCACACTCCACTACTCACAGGAACGAGGGAAGGTTGTTTTGTTAGACTTTTAATAGAAGTTAAGGTATTATAAGCATGTACATATCGACGTTTGGTAAAGAAAAAAAGCTGTAATGGAGGTTGACAAGAAAGGCGTTGCGAGAATTGCAAATATTCCCCTTTGAACAAAAAAAATGAATTTGATTTTCACTAAAATACTCACGCTCGTTGTGACGGACTGTTCTTGAAGGTTTCCGTTCGTGTGTGTGCATATGTGTAGTAGTATATAACGACTATATATAAATAATTATTGTATTTTATAGTACTCCACAGTGGTAACAATGACGGTATTAGTAAAGGTTTTCCATCATTTAAGAAACACACAGACAGTCATTCAATAGTAGGACTAGTAGGAGTAGTCCGTAGTTGGCAAGAAAGAAACATGTGACAAATGTGTCTAATGGCAGTAGTTACAAGCTTCAGAAGCAGCGAAATCACTATGCTGGGTAGACAAAACAAATGTTGGTATGAACAATGGCATGCTGCTGCTGGCGTTGTATGAATTTCCAATAAACTGTGGTATGGAAGTAGTTTAGTAAGTGCCGATAATAATAATAGTAATACTAATCATAATATTATCTAGGCCAATACCAATATCCAGTTGGGGTATTGATATTTCTCTCTCCTGCCTTTTTCTACTACTACGCTAGTCGGTAATGCAGTCGTCGTTGTTGCGAGTAGGCAAATTTCTGTGCTAGGCTCCTCGTCCTCACCACCACACACTTCACTTTCTTTCTTGAAAAAGAATCCACTTTTCTCTGGGTATATTTGATATTATGAATAGCCAGCAATATAAATATTTGTATTTTTGTGTACGACTTTTTATTTGCTTTCCCTTTACAACAACGCCAGCGAGTTAATAGCAGTCGGTTTCGAGACGACGCTTTTTACCAGTATTTTCAGTATTAAATCATGTGGCAGTTTGGGCTGTAGACACACACATAGACACACACCAGCCAACAAAAAACTATTTCTCCTTCCGTCCTCCTCTTTCTCTTCACCACGCTCAACAACCAACTTTTCCACGTTCCTTGGTCTCCTTTCTTCTATTCAGCAGTTGGCTTGCTGTGATACTGCTGAGCACTCACAGTCAATGCTGGCAGCTTTGTTGTGTATACAGTATAATATGTAGTGTGGATAGAAGAGATGCACCAAAGTCACTACGGTACTTATTTTAGCGAATCCGGCAACAAAAGCCTAGAGAATCTCAAACCAGCAGCGTGCCAGTATATGGAACACACGTACGGCCTGCTAGAGCAAAGGGAGAAAGAGGGAGAAAACAACAACGCGACTGTTTTTATTGCAGAAAGTATAGTTGAGCATCACGAGCAATGTTATGTGGAGCAGTAGAGTATATATGTGATTTGTAGTAAGCGAACGAGAACTTGTACTACTACTACTTCTACTGTTTTGCAAAATGTTGAAGGAACGAA
Organism: Callyntrura sp. NNG-2020; assembly: GCA_027744055.1. Taxonomy (NCBI): domain Eukaryota; kingdom Metazoa; phylum Arthropoda; class Collembola; order Entomobryomorpha; family Paronellidae; genus Callyntrura; species Callyntrura sp. NNG-2020. The sequence continues at coordinate 2,995 of JAHZNE010000486.1, forward strand.
AAAAATATCTAGCTACCAAAGGAAGAACGAAAATCGATAGAATACCCACCCGTCTTCCTCCAGTCCGTTTTTTTACTATCTTGTTATGCCAAATGCAAGTAGGGATGATGATGATGATGACGGCGATGGTAGCCTTCTTCGTTTGCAAAGTATGCCTTAGAATGGAAAACTGGTAGCTTCCCTTGTCGCTAAAATTCCGTGTCGGGTAGTAGGAGCATTATTGGGAGCACGGACACACGGGGAAAACAGGGAAAAGCTTAGTGGTGGTAGTACGTAAAGCGTATAGACGATGTTGTGTGCTCACATTGGAGACGACTGAAATAATCCAATGGACCTTTTAACCTTGATACTTCTCACTGCCTCTGAAGACGATTATAATATGATGCTGAAGAACTAGTAGTATTTCTTTCCGTTGACGTTCAGTGGACCTCCCTTACACGATTGTAGATTTTCTTGGCTCAAAATATTGCAGTTATTTTTTTATATTTATTAATAAAACACGACAAACCGTGGAAAGAAGTTTTGTGCACCCCGAAAAAAAACAAATTTCTTTTTATGAGCGGAGCAGGTGACAAAATAAACGCAGTTGTGGTCCGACAGCTTGTGCATCAAAAGATGAAACACTTTATGGTGTTGGCTGGTATGTGTATATGCTTTAGTGCTTTGGCTTCTTTCTACGGCGAAACCGTTGTTTGATCTTCTATTCAAAAATTGTTTTCATCAAAAAGGCCTTGAAATTGTAGAACCCTTCTGGTTCCTCTACCACCGTAATGCTTAGGTGAATTGGCAGTGAGACGCTGGAGCGCGTAGCTGGATAGGAATAGGGGTACACAGCAAGTTGATCAGGCTCACTGTCTGGTATTTTATTTCAGACCAGTTATCGCTTCGTTGCAACTTCTTGCTGGATTCTAGTGTTTCATCGTTTACTGGGATTTTTTATATTCTCTTCCGTAACCTCTCCGCTCTAAAGACTCTTGGCTAGCACCAACTTATGGTAGCCGGTCCCTGCAAAATGAAAATAAGTACAACATAGACATATGTACCAGCTACCAATGTGGCACGGTTACGTCCATCCTACGAACTTTTAAGAACAGTCTTTTAATGGAACCATTTTTGATGGATTTAATGGTCTCTGAATATGCATAATAAATTAGACGCGTTGCATTATGGAATCATGTCATACAGTGAAGGATAAACTACAAAAAGCATTTTTCTCTGCGACAACGACTCCTACCAGACTTCAACTATACTCGTTGTTGTTATACTCACACGCTAATGTGGTAGTATCTTTTTCGTAACCGGTAAATAATGCAAAGGGTGATGCTGCTGCTCGCTGCTGATTGTAAATACATGATAAACTATTCACGAGGCCTGGAATTACAACTAACTTTGCAACTCAAAACCCCCAACAAAACGACGAAATGTTCGTCCGCTCTACTTGTTACAAGATGCTGACGTAGCATTAGCATTATGTATTGTATTACCACCGCTTAAAAATACAGATAATACGGATAAAACGCTTTACGAGTTACAACTTGAGTGATGACTACTGATTGACGCACTGCTGACTCTCAAGTGCTGGCTGGAATAATGCAATATACTTAGTAACTCTATACCTACACGACGACGAATATATACGGCATTGAAGAGTAAGTAGAAAAGGCTTCGTAGATAGGGGACTTGGCTAAGAAGAAACCATAATACATGTTTCAATAAATTCACTTGTCATGTCCACGTATCTATTTGTACATGCTACCGTATAGATAAATGTGGTGGCATGAATGTTTGAACTAGGAATTAGCTTTTCCTACTTGTTCGTGTAATGTAATAATGGCAGCGAGTGGCACATTATTGCTTCTCCGCCGTTTATTATTGTAACTTTCTGTACATGCATTATAAATGGCCTACTTGAATGGAAGTATACAGCGGCAGCAGCAGCAGCAGCATCAGCGTTTAGTACTCCGTATTTTTATGCATACTTTACAACCTTTTTGTGCAGCTACATCGCTGATGCTACAAAACTGTAAATGTTTGATATAAAGTCAGTAGTCTGTGAATTACAATGTAGAGCTTTAATGCTCCCGTCATGATTCTATGATTTCAAATTTCTCAACACTTGTTTGCTTCGCTGGTAGAAACTCTTCTGGTAATCTCCCCATTAGTGATCGAAAGATTCCCTATTGTTACATTTAAGAGTACCTACACACCAGAAAAAAATCTGGCTTGGGTATGTCAACATTTCTTTATGCTACTTTTCATGTTGTATCATCAACGACAGACATAGATATGTTTTCTCAAGGAAAAAAATACTTTACCAGTACAAAGTGGTCGGGAAAACTCACGTTCGTAAGCGTGCCTAAAAGAACCAAAACTAAGCAGAAATTTAATAATCTTTTGTGAAATTTTAAACTTTTATCGGGACATGCGTGCTGGTGAATTTAACTTCTTAATAGATAGGTTGTCGTTTTGCATAAAAATGTTTTTGGAGTTCAAGTCACCGTTATAAATAATTGTAATCTCTTGAAAACGTTATCAGTTACAATTTATACAACCTACGAGACATAATAGGAATGATTCGAGCATAAACCAGGAAAAAATCGTTTGGGTGTGTTTTGTCATTAGTGATTATTGTATTATTATTATTACTGTGTGAGCGCTCCCAGTGTACATGTTTATTTTTTGCTTGAAACTTCTTGTGGTTTTTCATTATAGCTCAAAATGGTTGGGATGGTTTAATAGGATAAAAATATTCACAATATTTTCTTTAAATTATGTACACACAGACAAACACAATATCGCATATATATAAGGGAAAATACAACAATACATTTTCTTTTGAAATTAGATCAGTTTCATTACATCTTTCACAGTTAGTCATCTCAAGACTCTTGTCACCCTTTTTTCTACAGGAGACCGCAAATAGAAAAGAATGGATCACGCAAACTGCTGCTCGTGCTCGCGTATCTTTTATAGAGGCTTTTCTCATTTCACGAAGTGGTTTGTTCTCAACAAAGATACTTTCATTGTGGGTTGGGTATTAAAAGAAAATGATTGCTAGCAACAAAATCTCACGAGGATTTTTAATATCCCTACTGCACACTGCTATAAATAAATGCACGCTCAACTGGCTGAGATTTCTTTTGGGGAAAAGTACCATCTGCTAAAAGTATATAACATGGTACATTGTTGTGAGCCTGTTCCTTTGCTCCAAATTTACTGAAATTGCAATACCGTCCTGTCATTTTTTTACACAAAAAATGCTATACAACTAAACAAGGAAGGACAGCATTTTCCACACATTGCCTTTATTATGCAGAACATGTAAAAAACAGTATGTGTACTTTTAATTTGCTCACCAATCTAATTATTAATAACAACACTGCATCAAAAGTAACGTTTTTGTTCTGCTTTCATTAGAATATAATATTAATACTGCACAGGGTTTTCCTGCTGTCCATGCAATACTGCGCGGTGACATATCACGGAGCAGGTAAAATGTAATTAAAAGCAAACATAAGTACAGCAACCGTGTTCTTCTGACGAAATGATTTAACTGTGTTAGTCATAATAAAATAATGTTAATGCTGATTCATATTAAATTTCTAATTTTCTACCACACAACGTTAGAAATGTGCCTTTTCTAAGGTTTAAGAAACAATGCACTTGAAGACAAAACCAGACCAAATATTTTTTTTGGCCTACTGCCTGTTGTGGAATTTAGGAAAACCGAGGGTGCCACAAAACAGAACCAAAATCCGCACCTCGATTCCCTTCACCTAGCAACATGTAGCCTTCTAAAAGGTACAAAATTGCCTACTGTGCCAGTGCATCGTGTACGTACATCATCACAAGTTCACATGTAAGCAAAGACTAAAATCACCAGCCCACATTATGGCTAGGTTTTATTCCTGCTGCACACAAGGCGTGTTTAAAGCGTATACAATTACGTAGGTATACGAAATGCAGTTCATCTTTTCGTTGTTCCGTTCAAGTAGCGTTACTTTTTATTAAACGCGTGTGAACATTTACTGGTTTTGCTCTTCCACCAACTAGCTTTGGTGAATAATTGAGCACTTTAAAATACGTTTTCGAGTTTGGAAAATAAAGGTGGAGAGAGGTAATATGAGTTTCGTGGCCGTTTGGGTTGTATGCTTTTAACTTTTCAAGTTTTTATATGTTCACAGTTTTATGGTTTGATCATGTCTCGGTAATTGAAATTTTGTAACCAAAGACCAAATCTAATTTAGCTAAACTTGTACTTCTTTGCAACTTCCAAGAAACAAATCGACTTTTAGATGCATAAAGTCTACCTCTGTAAGTGTGTGCCTACTCCTCTCTGCAAAGTGCATACAAACATCGATAAAGACATGAAAGAATCTGTAAATCTCGTTGGGGAAACTCTTGACACGATGAGCTTTCTACTACGATCAAGAATGACAGTGACAGTAACAGAGGACAGAGAGCACATAGGTATATATAGGTACGCTATCGTCACTCCTGGGCATAGCATAACATTGATATTGATGCTGACCAAATATATTATAGACATTTTTTTATTCTGCATATTTTTTAATAGAATTTTAGCTCAGCAAAGTAGCTCATTGAAAACTAGCTTAACTCAATTGGTCAAAAATAGTATCAGTTGTTGTAAGTGAATTGTTTAAATTTTTTGGCAATCCACTTTGTCTTCCGTTTTTTTTCTCATTGATGCTAAAGCCAATGCTGTTATTTCAACTACAGATACATAAATGCTTCAACATCATGTGTTTTTCAAAATTCAAGGAAATGTAGCACAGTCATGAGATGGTTTGAGTTGAAGTTTGTTGTTAGCCGCTTTTATAGTAACAGTTACAAGTAACAACAATATCACAGTACATTCCATTAACAAAATATTAACAATTTTACAGCTTCCACTATATTTCTTTTGCAGTGACCGTTTAACTTGTGTGTACATGTGTACTGTTTTAAAAGCAATGATGTTTCTTTCCGAGCTATACCAGCGCAGAATCCTCTTTAAGCATTAATGCCTCATAAAAAGAGTAAGTACACCATATATCTAAAACAAAGTGACACAAAAAGAAGCGAACTTATTTCAACATTTTTGGACTCCCCACCCCTGTGTTGCTAATATCTCCTGCTAATTGTACCGTGATGATGAGTGACAGACGAAGAAAATACACGTCAGTCATAGCCTTCTACCACACATCAAACGGAAGTCCGTGAAAAAAGTGTGCCATGATAGATTTTTCAGACTTAAGTCATACAACGGTGGAAAAATCCTATGTATGTGGCTTTAAGAATCCCACCCAAAACTTTGTCATTTCACGTTTTCTGCCTGTTTAACATGCACATTCCTAAGCGACTTCCTTATGATGATGATGGTGGCACTTGTGATTTGATAATTGCAACTCAAAAAAACTTTAGAAACAGACGCCTCTATAACGATAAAAAAATGAACAACGCAGCATATCTCTTGGCAAACAAGGCTGATCCTTTCTTCATTGTTACTGTTTTCTAAAAGCATGCCATCATAATACCTTAAATGATGTTGTGCCTGGTGAGGAAATTGCGATTCGTTACCCATTTTTTTATCTACAGAAGCGTACCGTTTCGCACTACAAAGGTTTAACCATCATTTACCACAGAATCGTATTTGGTGACGTCAACAAATACAAAGTGATTTACCTAACCCCTTGAATACCGTACCTGTTAATCAATTTACGCCGCCGAGACGCGAGTGCCAGTTTTTTGTTGAAAAAATCTTTCTATCGCTTTTATAACTGCCGTTACGCCATTTGTTAGGCATTTGTTTAAAGAAATGGGGCATCTTGTTGGTGTTCATGTAAGTAGTACATGGTGTGAGACAATCAAATTAATTATTACGGTTCATTGTATAATGAGAAATTCTAGCTTCATCGTGTATAAATATGTCTTTCTTGGATTTGCTACCAGAAAACAGATAACTACCTACCTACTTACTTTGTTTCCATTCGGAGTTGAGACCAACAACAACATATGTACGTAACAGGGTAAAATAACATGTTGTATTTTGTCTACATATGTGTATATAGGATTGACTCCCCTTAGCATCAAAAGATGACGAAGTTCCATTCGCAATTAGAATTCCAAATGTGAACCCACGTGTAACTTTTGATGGACCAGCTTAAAGAGACATTAACTCATAAACTTCATCCAAATTGCCCGTGACAAGCCATTTGAATAAAATTAAGTGACCTAATGGGCGAAAATTGAACATATTCTCGGATACGAAAATGTGTAGCGCATAACCTAATTTGTTTGCTTTTCCATTCCAGTCGGTCCTTCCAAATCTCCCTCAATTCATCATTCTACACGATTCTTATTCTGATACACGACACATGCCCATGCACCAGGCGAAAGAAATGATGGTTTTCTACGCTGTAAGTGCCCTTTATAAATTCGCCCCCACACACACTCATGGGTAAACTCGAGACAAAACTCCTTTTTCCTGCTGGAAACATCTATATGCTAGTTTTACCGTACATTTGACATCCCCATTTATTTTTGTTTCATCAAATCATCATTTCGCTTACGTATTTGATCCGGACAAGAGCAAAACTTATTGAAACCTGCTCACGTTGATGTTGCTTCTCCTCCTGCTGCTGCTGTTGATGTTGTTGTTGAATTTACATCAGTAGCCAAATAGCCGTAATATTTGCACACACAGTTGTAAAAAATGGTCTTAAAGATGCCAATTGGCAATTCCAAGAACGAACCCTCCAAGTTTTATACTCTACAATATTGTGACACACTTCAGCTCAGATAGACATACACATACTCACATGCATTCATGTTACAACAATATGATCCAGTAAAAAAATCCCCTTTGTATATGATGATGACGGTGGTGGAGAGTCACACACATACACACATGCACACATATAAAGTATTTTAACCGTTTCGTTCTGCACACAGAATCTGCAAAAAAATCTCTCTATGTGTACGTTCTATTTTTTATGTATGCATACATACAACAGGAGAATCTTTACCACATCTGGTAGAACAACAACACACTCGCACTCACACAGAAAATCCTTGTTTTTTCACTTTGTTACTTTCCTCTCTCTGCAAAAGAATGTGCACACAAACAACACACGAACTCCCAAGTTTTTGACAATGAAAACGAACAAGTTGTTGTCGTTTTGCTAGCAAACACGATACTAAACCTTAGCTTGGTCGTCGTCCGTAATTCTCTTCGCCGGTCTGTCGGTCGGATGTGCTCGCTTGACGATCTCGTTGTTCCCTCTAGCTCTCTTGCTTCTTTTTCCATTATTGCATTGCAGTTGCTTTGCTACTTTGCTACCATGAGCATTTTACACCACCACCACCACCAGCAGCAATGCAATGAAGTATTTTTTATATACAGATGTATGTATGCGTGTTATTTTCTGATGCCATATGCTATGTACGCTCTTTATAAAGATCATTCTCTGTACGTTCTCTACAAAGGAAAACGCATAACAACATATGTACGTATTATATAAAAAGGAATAATACATTGCAGCAAGAGCAGCGTTCAGCTTTCTGCAAAACTTTATACTTTGCTTATTATTTAAGCCGTCTATCTACCTTACAACAGGATATGCTATTTTCTAGTTGAACATCCTCACATCCCCCGATATTATTTTATTTTCCCTTTTAAAGGTTTTGCATGAGTCCCCACACTATTATTGACAGAGAGCCACCATTGCGAACTTGATCGTTACACCAAGTACAACAATGCCATGATGATGGTGAGCTACTACAACATTGCGCGATGCTACGCAGTATCAAGTATAGGCAATATTTTGTGTGTCTACATGTTTCAGTTCAGTTGTATTGTTGTTGCTTCTTCACAGTTTCCTTTTCTCCCGTTACGTTACGTTGCCCTATGTTGTTGACCAGATACATTGTTGTATTTCTCTATATGATTTTATATATGTGTTTTGGGGTATGTGCGACTGCTTGCTGAAATTTTATGTGGAAGTGGGTTTGAAATGTAGTAAGGAGCCGTATAGAGCGATTCGTTTTCTATCAACTCCGTGCGATTGTTTGATCCGTGTTATAATGGAAGGATGAAAACCTTTTTTCATGGCGTTATGGCATATACAGACGTTCGATTTCTTACAAAACCTGATGTAACGCATTTTTGTACCCTCTAAAATGGCGTGTTTTGAATTTTCATCTTCGGAACTAACACAAAATCAAGTTTTAGTATATTATATGCATGTAAAAAAGAAAATTGTAGAGAATTTCCATTTACCGTCACATAGCATATGGCAAAGACAAGATGAGCTTAAATCGCGTTTTAAATAAAAATTGATAAATTAGTCCGGTGATTATCACTTATCATTTAAACTGTCATGTCACTCGCGCATATTTTTATGGAAAGACACGCATATTGTGCATGTTTATTTTCTCAATATGTGGAGTTCAGTTTATTAAGTTAATGGATTTGACATTACAGTCTGTCGGGCCATCCAGCCGGGGTGTATGAGCTTCTCCTGGTAAGCTAAAGGTCTTCGGGAATCGATAATCGATTCCTATGCAATTATCCAAGTTTTTGTTTTTAACCAGTCATCTGAACCTCCTCCTCCCCCTCCCACATGCGGCAGCAACATTCTAGTATACTAACTTTGACTTTTGATATAGCAACTAGACTTTAAATGTGTTCCAAGTGTACTTGTACTTTTGTACTGCTTGTATTCCAGTACTTCAGAAATACTTTATGATATGAGTATTTGCTTTGCGCTACTTGATTCTCTGATCTTCGAAAACCAACCTCAATATAAGCCATAAACCATAAGCAGTACCACCATGTGAATTTATTTTCTTATTAATATATATATTAAAGCAAAGTTTGCTTACAAAATGTCAAGCAAAACACTCCATGAAACATTCAGTATTTTCCAGCGAGTGATATACGCTATTGCAAACATTATTATTTGTTGCTTAAATCGGTTTGTATTGGTTCTGGATATTTTAATATACAATTGTAAATCCAGTTTATGGCTAAAAATTCTGAACAAAATATCCCGAGTAGAACTGGGCCCGAATCAGCGATTTAAAATTTTAGAGGTTCACAAAATCGGGCAACTAAAGTAAGAAATTTACCGTCTAAATGTCGGTATCATTTTATGTACTGAACAGGCACACATCTATGCGCATCCACAACCTATTTATAGCAAAACTGATCAAGTGAAGGGAAGTGTCACAAAAAATGTTTCTAAAAGCAGTCAGCAAGAATAAGCGTCAATCTACAGTCTGTAGGCTATCTACATACATTGAAGAATATCGAAAAGTATATGATGATTGATGCTTCACACCTATCTTCGTAGCAAACCCGTTGTTTAAACGAAGACTGAAGTACGTAACAAACCTTATGCACATAGTCGCATGTCGCATCTATATTTTGCTAAATTATCTTACACTTGTTCTTATTGTTAGTATCGAATGTATCTGGTAAAGAGGTAAGAACAGGGAGCTACAATGGATGGTTGAGGTGTTAATAGTGTTTTATACGGTGACCGGGTAAAAGTAGCAAAAGGTGAATTACTATAATATTTGAATAACCAAGAAAAATCCGATATGGAGAATAGGTCAATAAGTTATTTTTCAAAAATTATGGCAACAGTTAACAAAGACCAACATAAATTCTTTGCTTTAAAAGACTCACATTTCTTTCATCCTTCATATACTACGTCTTATCATGATGACTTCGTCCGATTTTTGTTTTATCGCAAGCAAATAGATAAATTAGCACAAGTTGTCAGTCTGTGACGGATTAAAGCGTGATTAAAACTAGTTAAGAAGCTGCTTATAACATTAACCAGCAGTAGGAAAAATAATTACATTAATGTACGACCCATTTTGTGGGTATTCTCAAATGTGGTCATTTACGTTTGTGGTAATATTCGTTTGGCACATAACCGCGCACACGGTTTTATACAGAATAGTCATACACTTGAAAAGTGACAAGTACACGACGTGACTCCTATGCATGCGTTGGTCTTTCAGAGGTATAGTGACCATCTTCCATGCATCGTTATAATGTCTCAATACTTGTTAACATTATAACGACAGGTCAATCCTTTTACGTCCGTGTCTGGCCAATCAATCGGTCTCAATCTCCTACATTCATAATATCAAAATTAAAATGTGGTTCACTCGTTCTAGTCACATATTTTGTTTTTTCCTAAAAACATATCAATAAAATTATGATTCAGAATTACAATGATACAAATTTAGCATTGGAAAAGTCAAATAGATTGAGCCTTTCGTCAATGCAAATGTATGGGCTAAAATACTTGTAGAAACTACCGATAAATTATTTTTAAAATACCTATAAGCAAAATTAGTATTATCGGTCAACGAAAAATCAAAAAAGTTATGAATATGAATTTTTGAAATCTCCGGAAATAATTTGCACTGGTTTGTTTGTAGTAGTTTCTAAAACTACCATGCTGATGTTAAGACATTGTTTAACGATACTCTTTCCAATTTTATAAAAAAGGTCATGGTAACCGTATGCAAATGTCTTAGAAGTTTTGTCCACGGATTTCGTAGATCTTACTTTTTATCGTACATGATTTTAAAAATCTCAGTTCGGCATTGAACATGAATCAGACAATCTTTAAATGCTAAAATGTAAAATTAACTAAACATAACTTTTGTAAATGCATATCTGCCGGAAAATATGTATACACCACCATTATCTTTTTTATGCATACTAAACCATTAATAAATCTTTCACTTAATCCTTCGGCTGAATATTCATTCAGATGTCAATTTACAAGCAATGATGAGTCTTACCTCCATGAAAGTGCGCTTTATCAATACTTTCAACATTAGCATAGTATACTAAAATCATAATCACCATCGTACCATGAAGCTTTCATGAAGCGTGTCAAAATCTCTTACGGTTCCCATGTCGTTTCCGAAACATTCTCTTGGGAAAGCAATTTTATGGTGTTGTCGATGACTATGTAGCCCTGGCCGTTGGGGAGTTGACCGACAACTTCTTAAGCTGATTACATATGGCTGCTTAAAAGATAAGGAGTTTGCTGTTGTGCATTCGGCGACAAAATAAATTTAAAAAGTAGAAACCAACTTGCCTACATTTAAAGAATCCTGTACATCTCTTCCTATTAGAAAATATTTCTTCGGTTTTAATTCAATATACACACTCATTGTGGCAGTGTATGTATATTATTATTACGTTTATTCAGGTTAATAAGTGTATCTTACACAATAGTTGCCAATGGGCTTGACAAAAACTGAAGATGATACAAAAACACAAGGATAAAATTGTGTTGCTATTATTATTATTATTATTACGTTTATTCAGGTTAATAAGTGTATCTTACACAATAGTTGCCAATGGGCTTGACAAAAACTGAAGATGATACAAAAACAAAAGGATAAATATGAAAAAAAGAGTGATATTACAGAGAGGTTAACGCAGCCAGAGAAGGCGCTGTTATTAGCCAAAATAGTATGGTGGAAAAGAGGGAGGAAAAAAAAAGAGGGGAGATTCGTTTTATCCTATGTCCCTTAGCATTTTAACAATTGATGGTATTGCTGAGCGACGATACCTTTCAAATCTAGATTTAACAATTCTAAAGTTAAATCTGTTTTTATTATACCTACTGGAGAAATCAAGGTTACGCTTGATTTGGTATTCCACAAGCCAGTGACTAAAGCGGTCGTTCTTTAGAATTTTTTGTCCAAATAGGAGGCATATTTTTTTCCATCTATTCTCAAGGTTAGTCATGTGTAGATCAGTACATGTTTGTAGGTAGTTAGACCTGTCGACGAATTTACCAGTTATTATTCCTAGCGCTCTTTTTTCCACATGTATTAATTTTTTCCTTTGCTGAAGAGTAAGATAATTAGACCACAAAGCACAACAATATTCTAACACACTCCTGACGTGTAGTACATACATTGTTTTCAGTTGACAAGGTTTAAAGTTATAGTGTTTTAGCTTACGTAGGATAAATAATTTTTTACAGGCTTTGGCATATATATGGTTGACATGATCATTCCAGTCACATTTATCATTTATGATCACCCCCAAAAGTTTACATACATCCGTTTTCGGGATTGTTACATTGTTTATAGATATATTAAATGAGCTGAAACGCTTATCGAGTGAGTTATCTATTATCATTACAATATCATGATACATCCACATTATAAACATGAGCTCTTTAGAACGAACATACAAAATATGTTTTTAAATATTTATTGGAAGCTTAATCATTACACTGCTTTTTTCCGCATTGAGGGACATATTGTGTTTACAAATAACGTCATGTATTTCATTAACGTATTTATTCATTAGTGGGGGCGTATCATATTTCACAGCTTCTGCAATACACATATCATCTACATACGCGTTCATTAAGTTATTACTATTTTTGAATTTCAGTTCGAAGGAGGATAATAATTTATTAACTAGTACAATGAATAGAAGTACAGCTAGTTTGGTTCCTTGTGGGGTACCATTACACATATTTAGAAAACACGAAAGTAAGGTTTTGTATTTGGTACATTGAACCCTATTTCTCAAGAAATCACCAATCCAGATAATATCATTATCATTTACATTTAATTCTTTTAGACATTGTACAACAATATTGTGGTCGACTAGGTCGAAAGCTTTTGACAGATCAAGTAGAACAATAATTACATATGTGCTTGGCACTTCAAGTGCTTTTAGTATGAAGTCAAATAGGCTTACGAGGTAATGGGCTGTTGAGGATTTTTTTATAGCACCATATTGAGATTCGTTCAGTTTTCCACCGATTTGTTTATATATTCTATGGAACATAAAATCCTCTAAAATTTTACTGTATATATTTGTTTGAGTAATTGGTCGTAGTTTAGTTAGGGTAACATCGTTAGTGTCTTTGGGCACAGGTGTTATAAAACCTTTTTTCCACTCAGTTGGGACTACTTTTTGTTTATAACTGAAGTTCATAATGTGGGTAAAGATTGGAACTATGTGCACTGCTGCAAATTTTAGGAAACGCGTAGGGAGACTATGTGGTACATTTGATTTGCGTACATTAAGTTTTTCAAATATTTTCAGTACACTAAACTCATTAACATAGAGACAGTCTTCACTCTGACTAATCATAGTAATATTCATGGGAGGATATCTGTTATTTATTTCAGTGAAGTGGTGATTTATTTTGTTTAGTGTAGACATAATGTTCATGTTTTGGCTTAGAGCAATTTGTTCGACTGGGATACATTTTTGTTTTACCAGACATATTGTATTTACTAGGGAGTGAATCATGTTAGGAGAGTTTGATATTTTAGACTGCATTCGTTCGTTGTGCTCTTTCTTTGCATATCGTATGAGACTGTCCATATTTCGTTTAAATTGCTGGAATTCGTTAGACTTTTTTGAGATCGATTTATATTTACGGAACATAGCAGACAACTGGGGTGTCACCCAGACGGGGTCATTAGTACGTAAAGTTTTTCTTTTTATTGGGAAGGTTACTTCAAAGGCATTTGAAAATATAATATTCATGTATTCTACTTTAAAGTCGATGCTATCAGATTCAAAAAGAGGATTCCAGGTAGTATTTTCAACTATGTCAGCAAAGTCATAGAAATTATCTTTTGTATAGTCACGATAACAATACGAGTAGCATTTGTGGCATTGATCTTGTATTTTTGTTGAAACTCAATGCCAACGTGGTAAGTAGTATTTAATTTAAGTGGAGACACACTAATTGGATTATCGTACCACTGGCTGATATTCGAGAAAAGTAAGTCTAGTTTGCTTTTCTTGTTATTTACAGAGTCAATGAAAGTATTAAAGGTTATCATTTGTTAATTGGGTAGAGGTTGAGAAGTTGTGAGCGTATATCCATCTATTGAAGTCACCAAATACACAGAAACCAGGCGAGCAGTACTTTTTGTTAATATTTTCATATGCGCTGATAAGGCTTTTTAATAATTTAAATTGTACGTCCTTGCTACATTTTGGTGGCAAATATACGCATGCTATGGCTAATATCGACACGCTACGTGGTAGGTAGTTAGGTCGTGTAATCACCCAAGTAATTTCAAACTCATCATTGCCACAGTAAATAAAGTTGTTGTATCTCGTACTTTGAAGTGAGTCATTAATGTATATTGCAGTACCTCCACCACATTTACTCTGTCTATTAGTCTGGAAGAGTGTAAAGTTAGGTAGCCTAATGTCTTTATTGGGGTTACCCCAGGTCTCTGTGATTACCATTATACTATAGTTATAACTAATACCAAGTAATACATCAAGTTTTTCGTCGTTTAACGAACATGCATTTGAGTAGTATATTTTAGGGAAGTTGTATGCGTTACGTACTAATTTTATAGCGGTATTAGTTTGATTAATTCGGGTTTTTGTTGTTTCCATCTGGTTTCTTACCACCTCTACATCCACGATGTCTTCGTAGTATCCGCAAACCAATTCGTTTCCAGTAACCATCAGGTATACAGGGCATCATTATTATTGAGTAATTTTAATGGGGATTGCATCGATAACGGACCTGATAAACCTTTTAAGTTCATCATCTCGGACTTTGGCACAAAGAGAGCTCAATTGTTTCCGTAATAGGTTTGGGAGGTTGGTAAATTTTCCAGCAATGTTTGTTATGATACTGATGTCTTCACAGCCATGCATCAGCAGTTCTAGGAGTTTCTCATTCGGGAGGTGTCCATCGCCGATTTTTACATGTTTCCAATCCTCGTATGATTTATTTAGGTAGTCTCTATTGATGTTCAACCGAGCGGCTTTCGTGTTGTTAGTAGGGCTGCTTTCCGCATTGGCATTCTCTTTTCTCGTTTGAGATCTTGTTCTTGGGCCTTTCCTTTTACCTTTAGTAACATCTGACCATTCTGTGTCCGTGTCGTCCTCATTAAGGACAAGGTTATTGCTGCATGTTTGGCTACTGACCATGTCTGAGGCTTCCGGAAAAACACTTACGCTAGTGCTACGGGGGTGCTTTGCTTTTGTCACTGATGGGAAAGTTTCATTGTTATTTGGGCAAAGTTTCCTTTCGTGGCCCCGTTGACCACATTCAAAGCACTTTTTCGTGCCATATTCAATTTTGACATTGATTATGTCAACACCAAAGTCGATTTTTGCAAAGTTAGGCAGTTTTGTGTCATCCTCTTTGAACACCATTTTAACAAATGTGTGAGAGACAACATGCGCAAAATCAGCCGGGAGGTCTTTAATTGGAAGCCTCTTTAATTCACTCTTTATCTCACCAAATTCGGATAGGAAGTTTAACAGTGGAGAGCAGTCGCCAAAGACAGGGACACCTTTGAGGTAGACTGTTTTTATAGAAGGAGCAAAAGCACGAATTTGTATGTTAGTTCCATTAACTATGAGTTTTTCGTGGTTTTTGGCTTTTTCACATTCTACACTGCCACTAAAGAATATTCCTAGGTTATTCCCATTAATTTTTCCGAAAGATAAAACTGACTTCGGGTTGACAATTTTCGCTAGACTAGTTAAGTAGTCAGAAATTTTTAGTTCACTACGGTATTTAAGCACAATACCATGCAAATCAGAATTCTCACCCATTTTAGGGCGAGATTGAGAGAGCTTAGCCTCTCAGTGTTAAGTTGTTCTACTGCTAGAGTTTTGTGTAAATCGTATTCAGATTGGTTTTAGAGAGCGGATTAGAAAAGAACCATCTCAACGAAGAGCTGAAACGAATCTGAAATAGGTAGTTAAATTAGATATGTATGTATGTCTGAATCTGTACACATTTGAATTTAAGACGAATCATCATGTTACAACGCGCTTCTTAACTTCATATTATTTTGTCCCGTTT
>JAHZNE010000487.1:0-23565 GCA_027744055.1 Callyntrura sp. NNG-2020
CTTCAAGTTTGATGTTTCCAACTCAAGAAATTATTCAACTGACAGCAAAAAGATTGTTTACTTTTCGTTTTGTTCCCCGTAATCCATTTTTTTATCTCTTCATTTACACGCTATCTCTCCCTCTATTAATCTCCGAGTGCCTATTTCACTGAAAATTATAAGTTTTCGATTGATAAGGGTCTACATACCTATCGTCATATATTTTGGTCAGCAGAAGAACATATAATCATGCGACCGACACAATGACCGAAACAGTAAACTATTCGAGCCTTCATATTGCGATTGACAATATATTTCATACCGATCTATTTTTGCAGCTAATAGTGTCTGTATAAAAAACTAGCGTAATTATCTACCTAATTATTAGAATTGAAATATAATTATTTCTGATTTTCTTCAGCTGAGCAACTATAATTTTACACGCACATTCTAGAATTCTAAAATTAGAACACGATGTCTACCATATAAATTCGAATCATGTTGCTACTACTGCATATATACAAATAACAAACTGTCTACAAGTTTGTGTAATTTTAGTTAATTAACAGCTAATCTAGTTTTAAGGAATATACTTTGCTCTTTAACCTGTTGATGATAATGATGTGTTTTGACGAGTTAAACTCCTTGCCTTTCTCCCAAATTACAAATACCATCATAATTCAAGTCCTTTCTTTTATATAGGTAAGCAATAAACATCTTTACGAATAAACTGCTTGAAAACAAAATCACAGTACAAACTGAAACGATATTGCACGAAGACTTAACATGCGGTAAGGCGTAAATATTGGTAGCTTTTTTATAATTTGTTCTTACACGTATGATAACATTTATTGCAGCAAGCCTGATGAGAATACCAGTAAAGCATATCCCATTTTATAAAGTAAAGTGTCAATTAGTACACTTCTAGTTGATTTAGCTGATTAAAACAGGAATTTGTGCTGCGAATGAACAAAACCATGTAGCATTTCCTTATTTAATTAACCCTTTACATAGAACGAGCTTTTACTGTTAATAGAATGAGAATGGCATTTTTCAAATTAATGGTTCCAATTTATTTTTGTTCGTTATTGATCGGCTACTTTTACAATGCTCTCCTACCTTCAGGATTGTTACGCGTTTGCAATAGGGGATTGGGAAACGTTTGAAAACAATCACGACTATGACGAAAACAGCAGCCGATAAACAACAGAGAAAATAAAATTATAGGAACCATATTTCTCTAATACCGCTTCCCACTCTGTAAAATATATTTCCCCCAAGTTCTCCTATATTTGGGATATTTTTAGGTTTATATACAAGTTTATATACAGATCAGAATGTATTTATTGTGACAAGTGACAATAGTATTGTAGTCTACAATATTCGTATTATGTGTATGTATACGTAATATTATTTTATCAACTAAAATTTGCAGCTGTTCAGTACGAAATCATTATTCCGCCGTCCGTTGTTTATGCTTCGTTTACTGAAGTAAATATGCTAACAAGTTTGATAATGATAATTACACGCTTGCTAAACAAAATGTGTATTTTTGTGCCAGTAGTAGTATAATAGGAGTAAGAGTATTTACCAAGCCAATTTGTATTCTTAAATGTATTAAACTTATACGACATTATCCGCTTTGCGAATTTCTCCATTTCTCTTCATTATGCAAACAGTAAACGGTAAAATTTGTAAATATATTGATTTTCCTCTCATGCACGCTTACCCGCATTATTCGTACAATGTTATAGTATTGGATGGAAATGTAGGATATCTCCACATCCCCAAAATCCACACCAAATGACATGTCGTCTCTTTTTCTGCTTCTGCCATCCAATTTTCTTCTCTCGGTTCTCTCATCTTCTCGCCGTCATTTTTACATGCTGGCTACTTGTCCGTTGCTGAAAGGTAAGTGAATGGGATTGCCCTCCTGTTTCAGCGTTGACACAATCTAAAAGTAGAAAGGATCAAAGAAGAAAAGAAAAAAAACAGACATGTTATCAACGTTTCGTTTGTGCATGTTGTTACAAAATTCAATTTGTGAATTCAATCGTAATAATAATAAGTAAATTGCAACTGGCGGCTGCACAACAACAACAGTAACTGTCACGATATTTTTTGCTTTAGTTTCTTCTTGCTTCGTCCGCTTTCATCCAAAACACAAAATAATCCGGGGATTACCATATTTCGAGAAATACTGTAAATAAGTGTAAAGGTTACAGAAAAGAAAAGCGGAAAAACGATAAAAAAAAGTTACGTGTTCACTTTCCCCCTGTCTAACTACACACAATGATCGTATACCTTTCAAATCACAAATTTTCAATTTACTTCAACAAAATACAGTTGGATTTAGTTCAAGAAAAATCAATAACTCCATGATTCGGTTATACACATTTTCTCCTAGTCTTTATTCTCCTTGTTAGAATTTTATTTTTCACGTGTGTACTAGTACTACTATAGCAAGTCTTTCTCTGTGTGTGTATATATGAAGAAAAATATCAGCACATATTTTACAAAATCAGAGATCGTGGCAAACGATATGGTAAGAGTAAGAAAGCATGGAAAACACAACTGCTTACAACCTCAACTCGCATAGCCAGAAACGAGGAAGAGATATACCTACCGAAAAGGTAGTAGGTATCTGCTTCACTCACCCGTTTACCATTAGTAAATAAAATACTAACATTGTAGAAGAAAATAAAAAATCTGTCTATCTGCTACCACGTTTGCCTGTCTGCAGTCCTTCTTTTTCTTCTTCTCAGGAGGAAAAATCCCAATAAAGCTAAAGAAGTGTAAAAGGAAGCGATGCTACGGCTACACAAACCCAAGTAGCAAGCAAGTCAACCTGCCCTTGATTATGAGTGAACACACCAGGGCAGATAAAGCAAGCAAAAAATCTGCTCCTTCAATTTCCAATCTGGTGAAAGCACTAGATTACAGCGTCAATTTCCGGTGTGTGAACAAGCAGACCGATATTATATATATTTTTTGTTGAAAAAGTAACGAGAGAATTCGCGTCGTAAGGAAGGAAGATGGAAGTGCAAAAGAATAAAACTAAGAAGAGTAGCAAGAGATGTATGTACGTAGTGGTACAGCAGGGGAAGATTTAGGTTTTACTCTGTGACGCACAAGAAGAAAACATGAAAGCTCAACTAGAGAAAGTAAAAGAATAGGGAAGAGGTATTGCACACCTTGATAAATAAGCATGTAGTAAGTAATAATACTAGGAATAATGCCATATATGCAATATAACAAAAATGGGAAACCCAAAAATAATACCACCAGGGAGTTCAGATATTTTCACTTCACCTTTCTTCAATATGCCGTAATGCATGATTTTTTATGCTGCGTTATATATGTACGTCATCATCCTCGTCATCATTACCATCGAATGTTTCTATGCCGTATCCAGTGTACCGAAAGGAGTCTTCACAATTTTATGGAATTGACCAACCGAAAATAGACTTTCTTCTCCAATCTCTCCCCATGGGCAATTTTCAAATCTGACAAATACTATGAAATGAACAAAAGAAAAGGTTGGCAGCGGAATGGAATGAGTACCTTAGGTATTCTACAAAGCAAAAATCGAAAAATAGTTTTACCAACATGTGCAGTGCACAGGACATACAGTTACAAAACAAAATCGTAAAAGAATGGGAACTTAGTTCTTAAGAAAAGTGAAAGTGGAATGGCCTACAACGAAAAAATGATAATGCGGTGTAGATTAAAAATTGACCTGAATGAATGATATTTGTACAGATTTTTGGCAGCCTTCTTCAATTCCATTTTCTACTGTTTCTTTAAATCTACGCAGTGAGACAGCCTCCCTGCGGTCAATGGATATAAAGAACAAAATGAGCATGTACTTGATGTGTAACAATTTTCATCATTTCAAGGGAGTACAACTATTTCCCCTTCGTCCATCATCAATACCAGTATTCCAGCTACTTTTCACAGCTCCACATCTTCATCTATCTTCATTTTACATGGAAAAGGAGCAAAATAAGTAGCAGAGTATAATTGGAGTACAGGAAAAACACAAAAAATCCGACATTGTTTAATGATTACACAGGCAACCTTTTCCTTGTTTCGCAAAATAATTATTTTAGAACAGAAAGGAGAGAACTTATATCTGTCTACCCGAGACCAGCACCTACATTTTAGCAGAGATAAATGACGCTCTGGAAGAAAAATATATGAGAGTGTGTGTGTCTTTGTGTGTGGCCTAACGGATGAGTACACCAAAACAAGTGAGAAATAAAGAAAGGAGTTCCGTCTGCCCGACAAAGCCTGTCTACTCTACTACTGTTGTTGCTGGTGGAGAAAGCGTAAACGAAATTAGCTTTACGCGTTGTATTATTCTTGACCAACAACCTGAAAATATGTAATTCACCGCCAAAGGTGACGTTGGTCCTTTTTCTGAGAGTACCGATTCCCTAGTCAAGACTATATTTAGTAAGTGGATAGTCAAGTAAGCGGAAAGTGTTTAACAGCACAACGGGAACGTTGCTTTACACAGACACGGTAGAATGCACGAGTTCCTCGGACCTTTATTTAAAGCTTAATATCACTACGAATACGAACATCACTACTGTGCTGCGGACATTTGTGATATGCACGTAAGCTGACTTCAAGATACAAAGCAATCTAAGTATACAATTTTGTTACGCCGGACAAGGACAAGAAAAGGATCGTTAATCTCTGTCCACTTACACTGCAATGCTCATCAAAGTTAGAAGGGATTCCAGCTCCACTCGCCACCACACCACCAACAACGCCTCCCCCACCAGCTGCAACCACGCCACCGGTAACAATCGTTTGGTTATTGTTAGTTAGTAGAGGGACAGTTGAGGGTCCATTGTTATTCTCGGGGTGAAGCAGAGAGTCGTCCACCTGCATACTTTGAGTTTGCGTGGACGCCTCCATGGGTTGTGACGTGATCATGTTTGCCGCGGATTCATACGAGTTGGTTGATGATGTAGAGGATGACGAGGATGAAGACGATGATAAGTTATTGTTGTTATTGTTAGAGTTTACGAAATTATTATGTACCTGTCCAACCATCATTTGTCCATTGCCGCCATTGCCTCCAGCAGAGGTGTTATTATTAGCAGCTGAAGACGTAATGAAAGGTCCATTTGTTACTCCGGCTATTGCTCCAGGTGCAGATGTTACCACCGTTGTCGTCAAGTGATTGACAGAAGTGGAACACTGGGAAGACGAACACATCAAGCCGTCATTTCCATTCATAAGTCCGGGTTGATTTCCATTACTGCTGCTGTTGTTTCCGTGCCCATCTGTCATGATCACTCCTGTTGAATTTGTCATCACTACAGAGTTCACAGACGTTGTATTGCTAGGAACGGGCCCACCAATGCTCACCAAGCCGTTGTCCACTAAGCAGTTGTTGTTATTATTATTGTTAGATAGATTGTTGTTGTGATTTCCAGCGGTAAGAATGCCACCAGCCCCACCTCCCATGCCACCTGATGAGATAACGTGATGAATTGACGATGACATGGTAATGTTTTCTAGTCCAGTGGAGGTGGAAACATCTGCCGTCATTGTGGAAGAGTCTTGTTCAATCCGGTTGTTGTTATTGTGGAGGTGGTAGGGATGATGATGCGAATTATTTGGAGTGATTAGTGCCGTCGTACTATTAATGCTGCTTGTCGATGAGGAAGAAGAGGAGGTGGTGGAAGAAAGATCCGTTTGGCAATGGGAGTCTTCCATCAGACTGTCGCCCATTAGTAAGGTCCCATTTGGATTGAGTCCATTTGGATAGTTCTTGAATTCCCGTGTTTCCTGTTGCCGGAACAGAAGAGAAAAAAATACAAAATAGTTAATGAGTACTTTATTAGGTACATTTGTACGTTAGGTATATTAGAAACTGGAAGCCTTAAAAATATTTAGAATGGAGATCGCGCCTTTGGTTTTTACTACTACACTTGTTAAGATCGTAAATTTTCTCCATAGGCTACCTCTACTGCCACAACTGATAGATTTACAAAGTGAAAATAGCAGTGAAAAATGCCGCGAGAGGAAACTCACACACAAAGCCAATATACTGCGATCAAGTCGTCGATAAATTTTCTCCATAGGCTACCTCTACTGCCACAACTGATAGATTTACAAAGTGAAAATAGCAATGAAAAATGCCGCGAGAGGAAACTCACACACAAAGCCAATATACTGCGATCAAGTCGTCGTGATTCATGACCATAACAGACAGACGGAGAGTAATGATGATGCCAGGGAAAGAGCTGCTTTATAAAACAAGCTAATTTGTTTTAGTCGTAGCAGTAGGTGGTAGCTTTGCCAGCTACTGTAATTAAATATTCCAATGGATCCGCTGGGAATGGTAGTTATTATTTAGCGAGCAGTAACTTCAGGGTGGGCAGTACGTTCGTGTAAAGTGCTTACGTTTAATTGATTTTACTGACTGTGTGTATTGTGCTGGTCTAGTGTTTATTACAAAACACACAGGGGGTACGGTGGATAATGATTTTCACTTTAGAATCAGCTTTCCTTCCGTGCTTGGTTGCAACATAAAGAGGAATTTGCTAATTTATTTGCAACTTTCAAAATTACAACTGGAGGTCAATTCAGGTTTGATTGTGAAATCTCAAATAGAAAGATCGGATGCGTTGAGCGGAAAAAAGGAGAATTTATTTTTTTGTTCAAGGAACACAATAACTAGGTGGAACGGAGAAGAAAAGTGTGTCAAAGCGTTAGCACGTTCATCTACTTCTTGTCATCTGATTCGAAAGTTTCATCATCAGGCATTGTTCAAAGAATTCCTGGCTTTGTGTAAATCCCGGAGGATTTCCCGAGGTGAACGCCCAATACTCCTAAAGGGAATGCAGGGAAATGTAATCATCAAATTTAATTGCTAACATTTGAGCCAGCTTCGCTGAGAAGTAGGACAGGGTAGTGCGATAAAGAAGGGGAAAACAATATTTTATTTGTGTACTTTTCGTACAAATGGTAGCCCCCACCCCGAAGTAAATATTCAGAGTACTTGCGTATTCCATCGACAATGCTGAGTAATCGTTTCAGTCTGGTTTCGGGAAATTCGCTTGACACGTAAGCAGGAGATTCGACCATTTCTTGAAACTTGAGCACAAGCTTTTGAGCGTCATCTGTTTTGACAGAGGAAAAGTCCTTCTTCGCCATGAAAATTAAATTTGCCAATAAAGGCAGGGCCTCGCTAAGCATGGAACCTCCCAATTCGTTTATTAGAGAGGCTACGCTAGTGAAAACGTGAAAAATAAGTTCAAGCTTTTACTGTAGAAATCGAAAGTATTTTTGTGAGTTGTAAAAGACGGAAAGATGAAATGCACAGAGTGAGGAGGACAATAGAAAAATTTATAAATAGAAACGTTAAAGTTGTCGATTCTCGTATATCGTTGTATATTGTTTACTTATAAAGTGCTATCTCGTGTTCTTTCACAGCAGCGAGCTTCGCACAAGATTCCAGCGGTTTGGCTACATTTTTCATTGGCTTTTCGAATCCTTTCACGGAGAACAGCTTTCCCAGGAAAACAACAATTTGCTCCTCCAGTGAGCCTAACCACTTTTTTGAAGGGGCTGGCTCTACCGTCCCATTCATGTGTTTATGATACATTCTCACAATGTCTGTCTCCGTTCGACGTTCAGAGGTCATTTCGCTTTTTAAAAAATATACTACCTGTAGTACAAACATTCATTTTGAAAAATGAATGGAAGTCGTAGCACAGGAGGAGCATGATGATTTATTGGCCATTGTTGATTTTAGGGGGAAAGTCCGAAAAATTGAACTGAACATTTCGCACAAAAATCAGTACACTGGATAGTAATCCATATAAACCATGACGATCTCAATCTGAGCTCACAGAGAAAATGTGCTCAATCTTCAAAATCAACGTAAATACCAATACCGTGTTTCCTAATGTGGTATGGTGGAGGTGGGACATGTGCAATAAGAGTGGGGCTACTTGAAACGCTATTACATCATCTGGTAATGTGGCAATTGAAAGGTAAATTGGAAGTGTGGAATAAAATTAACTAATGTCAATTAATTAAACAGACTTCACTTACCGATTGGTCTCTACTGCTACCACCTGAAGAAGGGTCTGAACTGAGTTGATAGATGTTCAACATGTGGGCAGCCTGAACATGAACCATCAAGTCCCAAGCTGACGAGAATGAGTCTTTGCACTGAGAACAGAGAAGGGCTGCAGGTTCCTCGCCTTAAAACAAAAATTTTAAATTAAAACTTCTCCATTCAGTCTAACTGCATATGCTGAATTTTTTTCATTTTGACTCCAAGTATGCAAGCAATACCATCAACGGCATCAACTCCACATATCCCTGACTTTTCATCAATGTCTCAAAAAACTCTTACTAGAAGAGTGAAGTAAATTACATTAAAAAAACGCCAGTGAGCTTCTATCGTAGTATAGAATGAAAATAACGAAAATGCAACTTACTGATTTTACTACCGTTGAGCAAATGACATTTACAGGTAAATCTCAATTTGCAGTATGTTTTCTTGTGTTCTATCAGTTGTTCCACTTCATTAAAGTGTTCCCGGCAATTTCCACATATCAAAATGTCCGGTGTACCTGTAGGTAATTTTGTCAGACACAAAAAGTTCATTATATTCAAGATATAACAAATAACCACATACTTTACGCC
Organism: Callyntrura sp. NNG-2020; assembly: GCA_027744055.1. Classification (NCBI taxonomy): domain Eukaryota; kingdom Metazoa; phylum Arthropoda; class Collembola; order Entomobryomorpha; family Paronellidae; genus Callyntrura; species Callyntrura sp. NNG-2020. The sequence continues at coordinate 8,662 of JAHZNE010000487.1, forward strand.
CTTTACGGCTTCTAGGAAAGATCACAATCAAAACTTTGTCAGAATTAAATCGTAGGAACGGCAAGATACCCCTTAAAATTATAATTATTAATTAAACAGAACATATGGCTATAAGAAATGCTTATTTAATATTTAGAAACTAATTTCTTGCAACATATCTCATTATACATTCTCGTTTGCCAGCCTCTACAACAAGATGAAGAACGTGATAAAGTTTTCATGCTGTTGTTCATTCATGAAAGAGAGTAAAATGACTTCATTGAGTCAAATTCCTTCTCGAGTGGGTATCTAAATGCGTAGCAATAATAATAATTCATTATTAATTGTAGTCAAACCTGTATAATTTGACCGCATGCCGACTAGTAAATTAGCGCATCTTAACAAGAAAATGAGAACCGAAAATATTCAATGATTTCCCCTTGTCCAACTTGCCCAAAACTACGAACCCATCTCCATCTTGAAGAATGGTTCAACACACACCTGTTTTTTTATTTCGATAAAAGGACTAGGCGCACGAAATCGATATCTTTGTTAGTTCCTGCTCCTGTCGTTGTAAACTTCAAGTCTTCATTAAAGTATGTTTATTGTGCCGTATTTTATTTTACTCGTTCTATGCGTACGAATTCCCCAAGCAAGTTTCTCTCACGCGTTTTCTAACATAATTAAACTTTCCCATAAGAAAACTCACGTCCAAAAAATCTCACCAGGGAAAAGCAACACCATAGCTCCTGCAGAGAGCTTGGTCAGGTCATAGTCATGATATGTCTACCGCAGAGAAGTTTGCATAAAACAAAAACAAGCTCCGTTTGTATTTATCACGCTATGTGGTCTGGCACATGTACTATTTGCACGTGTTTTGCACAGGGATTGTCCGTTTACCTACGCTGTGTGGGCTTAACGTTTAATAGTTTACGTACCTACATGCTTTTTGAATGTCGCTTGTAGTAAGTTACCACATGGTCATTATTTTCGTTTACTCATCATAACCTTTTTTTACAGGTCTACACTTGTAAATGTCTCCAACACCACCACTGCGATCATTGTTTGGCGTTAACATTATTATCATCTTCGTCACCGTCGTAATCATCATTGCCGACACAAGCAAACCAGAAGATTCCTTTTTGTCACCATAAAATATCTCCAACAGCGTCACTCTTACCCTGATCGTGGAGTATCTGACACTGTTTAAATACCACTGCATACTAACATGTTGTTTTCTCTTGTCTCCGTTTAAACCACAGCCACACACGCAACACAACGGCTACCTATCAGTGTTTTCGTGATATCTTTCCTGCTTGGTTTTCTCTTTATCTGTTTGTGTTCCTATGTGCCAAAGTGCCAACTGCTTGCCCGAAGAACAACGCACGCAATTGCATGACACTCTTCTTCTTGGTGCTAATATTTTACTGCTGATATGGTGGTGGTGTTGGTTTGTTGCTTACTTCTTTCTACATCACCTAAACTGCCGATGATGGCAGTGGTGATGTTATGTTGTTTGTTAGAACAAGTTTTATATTCCCAGTCGGCTCATCATTTCAGACTCATTTGTTTTATGTGCTGCTGCTATATGGATAAAATGCCGACGCTGTAGTCCGTCGGTACAGTTATTTGTTTGTTAGTGTTTTCTTTGCAGGATGCATGCAATGATGTCGTGCAGTGTGCTTTGTTGTGTATCTTTTGTGGTTGTTTGCGTTTGGCCAGCGCAGTAGCCCATAAAAACGGCATGATATTCATTCCAAATAAGGTGATGCTACTGTCGTTGAGTTTTGCTTTAGTGCCATTAGGACTATCATTTCTGCTTTCTGTTTTATGTCTTGGACCACGGCAAAACGACGTTCTTGCGCGACTAGCACATTGCACATTGACAATTGCGACGGCCATCACAGTCACTAGATGACTACTACCATACCATCCCTGTTTTTCGTGATAGTTCTCACACGACATTATCATTAAATTGTCTGAGAGAGAAAAAAATGACTACTTACTAAAGAGCAAACTCGGTACTATACAATGAAAATAGGTAATAACAATAAATATTACGTAAATCTTAAGGTGGATGGTGGTTGGACTCTCAGTGACTGAGAGGAAAGTGACCTTTTTCTTCGAAAAGCATTATTATAATGACACCAGGGATGTGCGGTACACATAAACTGATGTACGGACGGTTTTGGTAAAAAAGCATGAACAGAACATTCCATGTCACGAAAATACAATTATTCATATTAACCCTAGTTCAGTTAAGAAATATTGTTAGGAAAAATAATGTAAATATTTGGCATCCCGATCGTGATACGTGTCATTTACATGGAATTCTTGTATTATGATACTCAAGATATTCATATTCATAACTTTATATAGGATGGCAAAAATCTGTAGTGAGGTCAGCACTTGTTTTTTGTTGAGGTCGGGGAATTTTCATCTCACATCGACTTTTTATGTTGAGGAATGCACAACATCGTCGGGATAAATGAAAATATGCCTGTGTAAATGAAATGCAAGATTGAGTATATAACGAACGACACAGTGCTATTGTGTATACATACATGCCATTGCCGTTAAAATGATTACATGGTCCCGATAAGATTTTGCTAAGTGCTATTTGTCGTGGTGGCGCGGTGACTTTTAAAAATAAATTATGTTTTAGTCATGGGGGACAAATTATCGTTGCTATTTGTAGCAACAAGGTTGAAAGAGAAGGAAAGAGTAAGGGTTTATATTATTTTTATGGTTGTTTTAGGACTTACTGTAAGTTTTAAGATCTGTTAGGGATGCAGAACTAGCGTTGGTGTTGTTGATGGGAGCGTTGTTATTCGTGTGCGTGATCTTGTTGGGTGATGGCGCTTTCACTGTAGGTCGAGGTGTTGCAGGTCCATGGATCCTCGGTCTTTTCATCGGGGGGACCAGTCTGGGTCCGGGTGGAAGACCGACTTGTGCATAGTAGCTGCGGTAAAGAGACTCAAGCTGCACTTTCAGACTGAAGCGTATGACACGACATGACACACACGATGATGACATGCCACAACAAACAACAACAAGAGAAAACAACAATCCCAACAATCACCGTCATTGTTTTTCGAAAGAGATGTCATTTTCAGTCACCCAAATATTTGCTTATTATTAAGATTACATTAAATGTACAGCTTGTAACTGATAGGATTTTACATAACCGTTTAAAAAAGAGAAGCCTTGAATTGAACGAAACTTAATGCGAAACTTAGGAAAACGTTGCTGCAAAAACTTTGACACAGTTATCCTTTTACTAATCACTTCATTACACGTGTTCTTCTAATGTTTAGTGAAGTGTTATCCTAAAGCCAACATTTAATACGGGAGGACACCTTTCGGCTATGCCTGACGCCACGCCGATATGGCAAACGCGAACTACGAAATTTTACGTATTAATATGATGCAACGTTGCAAGTGATGCAAATTTGATGCATGAAAGAAATTTATATTTTATGCATATCTCGTCAGAAGTCAAGTACGATTAGCACGCATGAGAAACTACATACCTGCAATTGCAATTGTTGAAAATGGTGCCTTTAGCTATTACGACATGACGACATTGAACAATTTGTATTGGTATTAGAAATGAAAATAACGTCGGTCGACATAAATCTCTTCGCCAAATAATTCTAGATTTTGTAGCAATTGAAAGTATTATTAAGCAGGCACAAACCAGTCATAAGCATTTTTTAGCTTTCTTATACGCATGTGTAAGTAGCCATTGATAAGCCTCCTACATCTTTCTACTCATTTCTTTCACTATCTGCATCAACCAGCTGCGGGGTTGATCCTGACTCTAATTCCAGTCATTAAAAAGTGGGAGGACATAACTGCTGAGAGGTAATAATAGAAAAACTTCAACACTGATATTTTTCACATTAAGCTCCCAAAGTGACGCACGAAAACCACGCTGAAAGAATGTCAGCGCAAGACTGGCGAACAGATTCCTGGAAGAGGATGCCTTTTTCGCAACCTTCACGATTGCACAACTAGTCACTATTATACTGGTTGTATTACCGATGATGATGACGATGATAAACACTCCAAGTGTTTAAGTTTGCAAATAATAGCATACCACACGCAGAGCGTCTGTAATTTGTGCAACGTACAATGCTGCCTATACACACACCTCCTTGTGTATTATTATCTGTAATGTATATTTACCTATTGTAAAAAGCGATTTTGTGTTTCCTCAAGACAATACATCCCATTTCGTCATCATCTTCAATAGGGGATGGAACACCCTGTCCTTTCAAACTACACACTGCGTTTTTTCACTTTCAAATTTGGTTTCTTCGAAAATATTAACGCTGGCAAAGATAGCCAATCCCAATGGTAGACACAAAATGCTCCTTCCCGCTTGATAATAGCACAGTGGTCATAAAAATAAAATTTCCAAACCACTTTTAAGCGATAGCGGCAAAGATACTATCTATCCTTATTATGCCGTGAATTTTCCACGTCTTCCATTTTTCTCCTGTGCATTCTTACTCTTGTCAAAATAGCTTTACTCCTACATTACGAATGAGTGCTATTGAATTTCTTGACATTACCCTTTTGCCTTTTATCATAATAATAGCTGGGAAATATGACCGTTCAAATCCTACCACCTACTTACTGAAAGAAAACGAAATGACAATGACAAGATTTTCCTCTTTCCCTTTTATTGTAAAAGTTTTTGAATCTCTCCGGTTACTTTTATGCGAGTTTCGTTTATACAAATCCCCATTTCGTACTTATAATAACACTAACTTTTTACTACCCATTATTGGTGGGATGATTAAAGCAGACCCTGACATGGTGTTGTAGTCAGTTGTAGTTTAAGATCCCAGATAAAAGGTTTTTTTTACTTTTTCGCGGAAAAAGGTATACATAAAAATATAATAAGGCATTGATTCACCAACTGGATTACATTATAACGTATCATTTCGTTGCTAACACTGACGGACAAGACGACTTTTTACTTTCACGATGATGCAATCATCAACCATTATTGTCTTCAGAAACCCATTTCACATAGTATCTGAATCGGAATACGATACGAATTGTTAAAATTGGCGTGATGAATAGTTTCACAATAACAACTTATATGTAAAATGGTACACGATATTGCCAATTAGCGTGTTCCAATAATAGCAAATAGGAATATATCTCGCTCGACCTAGCTTGAGTCGAGGTGTGGGATGTATCTAGAATTTGTGATTGTGAAACTTGTAATTTATATGCCGTGCACGCGTGTACAATTGATAGTAATGAAACGGGACCGAGCGTCGCTCAAGGTGACAACAATACACATGTCATAAACCTCAACGCAACGATTGAGATTGTGAATGTAAATAGCATATATTGCATATCACACCCATACTGCTTCCAGGATACTTCTAATGAAACGGCAAATTGCAAAGTTTATAATATGTACCATAGTACATGTCCTACATTGAACAGTTGTAAGCAGGTGCGTTTTACGTATTAACACCAAAAACTACTTCAAGCACCCGTTTCAGCTCATTATAGTAATGTTTGGCCTTTTGACAAAACAGCGTGTCCTATATATCCATCCGAGTAAAACATTACAACACCACATGAGGTCTATGTTGATTTTTTTGTGTATTTTAATGAATGTACTTTTTAGTAAGGAATTATCAATAGTAAAAAATTTTTTACAAATTGACGATGCAACAATAAAATAACTCGTGTTTGTCGTCACATCATCTTAACGACAGTCAAGCTTTCAACGGCGTGCATCCAAGAGAAAAGTCGCTAAAATATTCCTCACGACCCCAACTCAAAAATTAATATTTATATGGAAGCAGATGAAAAAAACAGCAATAAACTTGCGACAAGCGACCATGAAATTACTAAAGTCTCCGGAAAGTCAAAAGGGGAACGGCATGAATCACAAAGTAACAGGCATTTTGCTCCTGTAACAATTTTACACGCTGAGTGTATGAAAAGTATGTATATCCAGTATTTTAGTACTTATTATATGAAGGTAGACATGTATGAGAGAACACGAGTGTTTAGTATCAAAGTAGTAATAAAAGAGTACGTGTAATTGCACCAATTTTACTATTTTACTTGTGCCATGTGCACAATACTATTTCATAGTACACGGAACATAGACTGTTGAAACGGTAATGGATGACAGTTTTTAACTGATGCCAGAATTTTTTTCCCTAAATTCCACTTTTTACGCTTTGAGATCATGTTCCCATGTTTCTTTCTTCCATCCATACACTCTGAAGAATTACTATATAGCTGGTAAGAGAGACAGAGCAGCGTATAGGAGAAGAACACGCAACTAAATTAGAAAAAATCAATCATTGCCACTTAGTACCTCTGTCATTTTAAAGATTCCGGAAGACACCCCTTGAATATCCCATTAGCTCATTTGAATGGGATTTATTAGTCATTTCCTCACAGGAACAGTGTGAGTTCATGTCAGATTCATATGTTAGGTACAAATCGTATTTTATTCTTGAACTTTAACTTAACACGAAGCATTTTGTCATTTTTATGCTTTTCCTCTTCGTTTTACTGTTAACTTCACTAGAAAGGAGCGACTGACTGGGAGAAAAAACAACCCTTTTTGTTTTCGTTTTTATATTCCTTTGGAAAAAATTCGGAGGAACCCATAAAACATCCTTCTCTCTCCCTTCTTTCGTTCTCCCTCCTCCGCACAGTTTCTTAGTTCCTGCCAATAATAAAACACAGCTGGCAACACTTGTTTCGTTTAAAATATTGATTATGCCTTTCCAAGCTGCTGCTTCTGCCTCTGTGTCCGATATAAAGCACACAATTGTGTCTTATATCTGTACTTCTTGGCGGTAGCATTTGACTCCTATATATGAACATCAGCAGTGAGAACGTTAAAACTGTCGTTAAAAACATTCTACCGCCTTTTGAGATGCCATTCCATGACACAAAAAGCGTGTCATGCTGTGTTGTTGAATAATATGTTATCAGGTTATCACTGAGGTACATTCATTCATATTCCCTCAAGCTTCGCCGTTTCTGTATTTCATCTTCAATTTGTTTGACCCTTCCGTCTCTCTCTCTCTCTGCTGTTGTGTCGAGCTTTGTGTATGAGCAATAAAACAATTTGCTATAAAATAGCTTTTCTGTTGATATTTTAGTTTACAAGGTAAACTGAATTTGCTGCCTGCACACTGCACGGGGTACGCCCGGAGTTGGCAACAGAGTGGGCTCGGCTAGACTTTGTTCTACAACGAAAAGCATTGTTCCTCATAATATGCTGGCCTGTCTGTGTGTACACAACCTTTTTGTGCAAAAAGAAAAGAATATTCTATTTCAGTCATGTCCTTTACCTCCTGTCATGCCTTGCCAGGTTTTCTCTGTGTTTACGCATGCATAGAGCTATCAAGTTTTAACACTCTAAATTTGGATGACATCCACGTAAGTCGATATGGCTAACCAACCTCATGAGAAACCGAAATAGGTAGTTGCGTTATTTTGGCTGTTGTAAAACGGCAAAGAAAGACATTACTTTTACATCAACAGGAAAGATACACTTTGTTGTTTTACTAACTGCCGACTAGGGTACGTTAATGGGTGCATGAACTTCACGACTTTTTGGACTCTGCACAGCCCTCTGTGTCTTCTGCAAATTACTGCTGATAGAGAGGAAATGAAACAGCAAGATAGGAACATTTTATATAGGAAAATTGATGATGCACAAATTGCTCACACGAATTCCTTCCTGTTGTACAAAAATGTCGATGTTGTAGTTTTGTTTGCAAATTAGTATTCTGCTGAGCTCACCTAGAAATTTACCGTTGATTTAGGCATAGAGACTAAAGTGACATTACTTGGCGTCTGGGGTCTTTTGGGCGTAATAACAGAGTAGTGCCACAATTTATTGTTTACCACCACCATTACTACCGAGTAAAACCTTCAAATCGTCTTGCGACAACCACCGCCTTTAGTCATAGCTTTGAAGTTGTTACGAAATAATAAACCTTGTCTATTTTTCGCTGTTGTGACACTTTAGACGTAAAATAGGCCTTGTCTCACACCGTGAGTAACAAAAGCGACAAGGAAAAACGTCTTTGGCCTGTAGCTACTTTGTACGCTCGTCGGCTGCATAATACGTAATAAGTCGCATTTTATCAGGCTATTCATAAACATGACTCATATTCATATTCTTCCAGACCTAATGCGTACAACAACAGCAAAAACAGGCTTGTTTCAGGCTGGTAGGCAAGTAGATTCGTTGTTTGCTAAATTGCTAACATGAATGCAGCATATTATAAGAAAGAATGAACCAGGAACAGAGGATTAGAGATTCTTTGTGTTGATAAGAAAATAACATTTTTCATGGTTGAAAAAATGGTTGTAATGAGGGTTTTGACAACTCACAATTTCATTTTCCCCATTTTCCGACGACGTTTGTCCCCACCTAATAATTAAGTAATTTAGAAGGTTTTTTTTCAAGCCATTACCAACAGTTATTGCACTAGTAGTCGGCATAACCACTTGGCAGCCATTATAATGTAGCTGCGGCCGACAGAAAAGAAAAACAGGCAGCACCAAACTACAGGGAATAATCTTGTTGCTACAAACTTTGATGAAGGATGGCTTTCCGACGTCGAGTTAAGCTAATTCTTGTAATGATCTAATTCTTTTTCTTGTAGATGAATAGCACTTTTGTGTAGTCATTGTTTAAAATAGCATTTCTTTATTTTTAACCATCATTATCTTTAGAATCTGTACTATTGTAAATCACTGCAGATGTATGGAGTATTTGTATTTTTCTGGGGCAATTACTACCGCTGCCACTATCCTGTCGTCATTTATGAATGAAATCCTTTCTGAGTGCACGAGTCAAATGTACCGTGTCCTATTTTATCTCTTGTAATGCACCATCAACAACGATAACATGTTGTTGTACATACGCTTAAAGCAAAACAAAACAAAAATATTTTAAAAACTAAAAATTCTGTTTAAAAATTTCATTTTCATCACGAATCGTCTTTTTAAATACATTCGCGTTATAAGTTATTAAAAATTGCTTCAACATAACTTTTAAAAAGTCCAAAGCAAACGTGTACTATTAAAATTCGAAGACCGAAAATGGCTTTTACACAGCTACGATACGGAATTAAAAGTGTTTAAAAGTGAAACTGGTTATTTGACACGTTTCACCATTTTCTTGTTTAGTCGCTGTTGGGTGACTGAATTGCACATCTCTTTGCTGAATGCAGCGCAAAAAAAATTTTTTTTTAGCAAGGGATGATGTTGATACATGTTGTTATTCTTGCTGTTGTAAAAATATATATAAATATGCAAAAATGTTACAGCGTGTTTTCCAAAATTATTTTACTAAAATTAAACTACAACACTTTCTTCAAATAAAAAAACATTGTCAGTGGATCGTGACGTTCTGTTGCTTTGTTTGTTGCACAAAATCAAATAGAAATGATGAAACTGTTCCAAAAATTTGAGGAAGTACCAAAACTAACGTAAAATCATCGTTTTCTTAAACGTAATTTGTACTAACGGGTTTTCCTAAGGTTTAATAAAGTAACATTTTACGGCTCACAAAACAAAACATTTTGCCGGATAAATCACTGCAACTAATAAAATAAATTGGAAACCGTTTGCAAAATTTATTCAGCTTTGAAACTACAGTAAATATTAGGTACCCCATGTAATTATGACTTTTAAAGATGATTGAAGCAAATGGAAACCTAATAAAAACTAAATTGAATGAAGTGACAAACGAGAAATTCAAAGTTGTAACGAACTAGTAACAGTAATAAAACAGCTACAAAGTTGAAAATTGAAGAAAGTGCTTAGCGAATACATATAGAAAGTAAATTTGAATAAAACAGAACAGCTTTTAGAATAGAAAATAACGATCAAAGAACAAGAAACTTACCTATCGTAGTAGTAATCCCTGTAAATCAAACAAGAAATCATTTAAAAATTAGAGAGTTTTGTTGGAACCCAATTTGTATAGTAATTAATTATTACTTGAAGCAAAAACTCGACGACACACAACACGACATACCTAAATGGAAACATTTTATGCAGAGAAACTACTATGAGAGGTGTTTACTGTGCAAAACTCTTAAATTATATTTTATTCAAACTGCATAATAGTTGGCACTTGGCAGACTTTTGAAATCCAGTCGCCAGTCAGCCTGTCATAACTTTATGAATAGCCGCTGCAGTGTTGTAATGTTAATTGCTGGCCTTTTTGAACGCCAGAAAACGGAATGTTTGTAACTAGTTATTTCAAACAATGCGCTTCTACAATAGTAACCCTTCACAGTAAACAATAATAATTTATAATTTTTTTATAAAACTTTCAGTCAATCAGCCAGCTTTTCAAAAAAACACGTTATTTAGGCGGCTTTTTGTATTTTAACAAACGACTAAACTTTCAGCCAACAGACAATAATCTTTCTCTTGATCTTTCCATCACTTTCCCCTCTGTTGTGTTTATGCTTCACACTTTTTTAACTATAAAAAGAATAAATTCCTTTGAACAAATCAAGGGGACGATGCTGCGTTGTTGTATTCTCCTTTGAAGAACCCAATACCCCAGAGAACTCACTTTCTACGTAATTATTATGACAGGGTGTCTGCTGGTAACAAACAACCCGCACGTGCAGCAGTCACCAACGAAGTAACACCGCCCGTCTAAAACCCCGATTTTTCTCTTCAAGTCTTGTCACTCATGTCCTGATAGCTACCAGATATATTTACTTGGGAATTAGGAAGCTTTGTCAGGATTTCGATCACGTCACGATCAAGCATCCTAATTATCCTTTAGCTGTACCGCTATCACAACGCCAGACTTTCTGGGGGCTAGAGCTAGAGAGTCTATTATTTTCAGACTGATAAGTGAACACTATTGAAACGGATACACAACAGAGAGGAGGGATGATGTTAGCTGCTGTGATTTATTAAGTGGTCTCAGCCTCAGCGCTCTTGTCCTGTGATCCCTGATACAAAATTCAATCTGGTCTTTTGATTGATTATTTTTCTTCTATTGTCTGCATATAAAGCTTGTTTGTATTTTCCGACCCACGTAAGTGTGTCTTAAAACAACAATAAACTTACCAATCGTTTCCGGTCTTTGCAATGTTTTGCCGTTTCCTCCCAGTTTGGTGAGATTTGGGTTCGGCCACCATGTTTACATCTGTAACAAAGAAAAGTTTCGAGTGTTATTTACAGCCACCAATAATTTACAGTAAAACAGAAACGATTAATTTGTGAATAATTTAACGCATAAATAAATCAAGGGGGAATTGTCTAACTGGAACGCAAAAAGGTCAAGTAGCCATTAAAATAGACTTAAGTAAAGTGTTCCATTAAAAGCTGCCCAGAGCTCTGAATTCTTGCTGTGACTCCGAGTCTCAAATATGGCCTTTCTGGAGTTGGGCAGAGTCCCAATAATTACTCGATTAAATATTCAAGAACAGTTTCCCTACTATCTTCCCGTTATAAACCAAATAGTAAAGAAAAGAGTAGCATCAACGAAAACTTTTCTCTGCGAGGGATGTCTCCTAATTAAATTGCCGTTCGTCTCATAAATCTATTTTTAACCTAAAAATTTGCAGACGGGCTTTTAAGCTCTCTCTCTGTCTTCCTCTCTGTGTGTACTTTCCCTTCGTTACGAATTTACTTTAAAAAGGGGTCCAAAATGCAGTAAAGAAAATAGTAGCATCAACGAAAACTTTTCTCTGCGAGGGATGTCTCCTAATTAAATTGCCGTTCGTCTCATAAATCTATTTTTAACTTAAAAATTTTCAGACGGGCTTTTAAGCTCTCTCTCTGTCTTCCTCTCTGTGTGTACTTTCCCTTCGTTACGAATTTACTTTAAAAAGGGGGCCAAAATGCAGTGGAACGGTGCCTCTCATGATGATAACGATGATGAAATTAAAACTCTTCCTTTGACAATTTCCCATAATTACCAATTTTCTCAAAGGTCCATCCATGTTCAACAGTATACTTTATGCATTACCCGTTTGTTGGTGCACGCGCCTAAGTTTCTATATGAAACATGTATGTATCTTCATTGGCAAAGATAAACGTTGATGGAAAACCTCATTCTTTCTAAAAACTCTAAAAACTAGAATGACAATGACGACAATAGTACCTGTCCCAGCGGCCAACCATCAACTATATTGTATACATCATCGAATACACCAATCAAGTAATGAAACTTCCCTTTCACCATTTTCCCCATTCTTCAAACTCATTTTGAAAGCAGCAGAGCTATATAGACTGACATCACAGCCCAGCCAGCAAAATAGCTGCACAAAAGAGCACCTTTTAACTTGATTGGAAGCACTTTTCCTTTATTTTATTCAGCGACCTGAATACTTAATTCTTTGTCTGTACTCATTTTCCTACACAACCTGTTCTTTATTACGAGACAAAAATGGTAGAGAGATTGCACCCACCCCGCTACTCATACTAATTTGCCTTCTCTTTTGAATCAAAATCAAGGTATTAAACAATCTATGCTCTCTTGATTAAATGCAAGTTAATAGAGAAAAGTGTTACTATATTTTTTTCCAAGAAAAAATGTAAAAAAACGGTAGGGAGCAACGACGACAATATGCAAGAGCAACACAATAGTATCATCATCCTCTCATTTCACTTTCATTTCCAAACTGTCCTCCCCATGGCCGATCATCATCATTATCATTACAGAATATAATATCATTTAATACGGTCCGGATATTATAGCAAGGTTCACTTCATGAATTTTTATGTAGCTTAGTTGTCGTCCTTCCCCAACCGCAGTATGCTTTTCTCGTTGTATTTACACAAACACACAGAGAATAGCGGCATTTGTGCTCCCTTCCAGGTTCTTACTCTCCGACATCTCTCCTAGATGAAAATCTGAGAGGACATCAGCTGAATAAGAAGTAGTAATATTCATTCACCAAAAAAAGAGAGAAAGTACAAAAGAAGGGGATTTTTTTCTATCGCGATCATCACATTCACAAGAGCAGGAGAAGAGTTGAGAAAGCAAGAAAAAAAGGGAGAGAAAAAAGTGAGATTGTACAAGGAAATGGTGAGGTTAGTAAACCATATTAAAAAGGTATAGATTTTTCGTGGTTAATGGATGCGACGGGCCACGGGTTTCTTCTCCCTTGTCTGATTCCTCTCGCTCTCTACAGAGATCATACACACCACATACAACTAAACTATTATACATACGGCGATACTTAAGGTAACGTACTGAAAGTCGATTTTTTTAGAAAAATAAGGAAAACCAAAGTCATGTCGAATATATATACTTTTCAACCACTAAGATCACCCTCACTACTACTGCTGTCACTGTTGCTGCTAGTTTTTTAGCGTTCCCTAATATAACCAGCAATTTAGATGAATGTTGGTTCTTACAAGAAATACGTACCTATGAAAAGTCTCTTCTTGAGACTTTTAGTCACTATACTGCAGTAAGAGCAGAGCGGAGAGCAATGGTGCAATACTACTTTTTGACTACTACCTACCGCCATCACCATCATCTTCACGTTCAGGTTGTACTGCTGCTGCTGCACACTCCTTGGAAGGAGCGTCAAAGCAACTGCCTTTTCTTGAGCACATTTCTACAGATTCTCTCGTAATTGAGTTTAGTTTGCTTTGATGCATGTCACGACGATAAGGTTAGGGAAAATGATAATAATAGGTACATACAAAATGAACTCAAGAGCTACTTGAAGCAGTCATCCATTCATTCACCTCCATAAACTAAAGAAGAAAGGAAAACGGTAAGGGGAAACGAAAACCACTCTGTCTGCCTATTTAGAGGGAAAAAATCTTTTTTAAAAGCTTTCTCCATTATTGAACCGCCACCATCGGAGGGTGCTTTCTGCTTTCCTAATTCCTTTAAATATTAACCGTAAGACGAGAAGAACCGATAGAAAAATATGTGTTTTGCAGTAAAGAGTCAAGATATGACACGCACAAGACCTCCATCATTCATCCAACTATAAAGCTTCCGTACTTTCTTCGAAGAGCCTGTTGTTCATCTGGTTAGTGAAGACGACAAAAAACTTTTGTGAAACCATTTTTCCAGCATAACATAAGGAAGTTGGAATACATTATTCTTAAAAATAAAACTCTTAAAAGGCAAAAATCAAAAAGGAAAAATGAAATGAACAAAGCCGTTCAGTCACATTTAGTTTGCTAATGCTACGATATTTTTTTGTGTAAAGTCGGCTGTTAATTTATATTCTCATTCTCTGTATTTCAAAAACACATATCAACCACGCGTTGTGAGCGTTTTTACATGAGTTTGCATGATTATGCAGCAGAAAAAGCTCACGCGAAGCAGAGAATGAACACAGAACAAAGACACTCTCGCTTCATTTATTATATACGCGACTGTTTCGGTTGCCTCTGTGTAGGAGCATTTGTTATCAGTTTGATAAATTCTCGAGGAAAATATTTTATCGTTTATGAATTTTTACACATTGGCTGTTTACTTATTGAAGTACAAATTACTTCAGAAAGCAATATTATTCAGTATGCAGGCAATTCTATTTCATGCAATAAGTAAATCAAGACGTTATATGTTTTCCTGTGTACTTTTTTGGGCCGATGGAGCACATAGCACACTGTTTAAAAAGCTTGACAGGAAACAAGTGAGGTAGAAACTTGCCAGATAAAAAAAATACTTGGAAAAAAGTAAGCCAGCCTTACTGTTCAAGTTTGTTTTCTTTTTCCTTTGTACTCTCAAGTTGCATTTTGTACAATCCGACCAACAACATAACGACACAGTTATGTTATTTAGATAAAATATTGTGAGCAGAATGCACAGTGCAGTCTCTTGGTAGAATTTTCCATTATATGTAATTTTTCCACATCATGGAACCGCAGTTGTGTATGTGTTGTGTGATGGGAAGAAAA
>JAHZNE010000488.1:0-14884 GCA_027744055.1 Callyntrura sp. NNG-2020
TTCTAAACAACGCATTAATTTTTAATTTTTGGATTGGCTACCCTACCTTGTAGCTACAGTTACTAGAAGGTTGGTCACTTGGTCAACAACATACATATTGCCCCAACTTCGAACTTGGAGATGCATGTCTCTTGATTCCAAATGAATTTCAATGATTTTGGTTTCCATATCAACATTGAAGCTTCATCTAGCCCATCCTTATATTTCTACTAAAGTGTCCAAACCAAAGACTAGATCAGTTTCCAAGAACACAGGATATTCGAATATAATACACATTGACATGTGGCACGTATAGCCACAGAACAAAATTTCTTTGTCGCATAGATGTTGTTAGCTGAAAATGAATGTACGTTGATATAAATGGTGATATGTGATACTATATCTCCCGCAGAAAAGAATGCAGTTGTTGCAAAATTCAGATTCAGTTCCGAGTTTCCTGCTAAATCTATTGTCGTCGGCTGCTAGCAAGCACTTTTTGCACAGAAGGAAAAAAATTAAATTATACTCGCAACATCATCATCATCATGTACTGCACTATGTCCATAATTCGTATTCAATAATAGTTGTTGGCATTACGGTACTACATCATAGTGCGTGTATTTTCTACCTTATGTTATGCTAAAAACTTGTGCAACTTCTCTCGTTAGAAGAAAAGAGCACTAATATTTTCTCCGTCTTCCCTTCCCCATCTAGTACTCTTTCCTAAGAAACTTTTTTCTTTCTTACGGCAAAAAAGCACCAAGACAAGGCAAAAAGAAGACTGACTGTCAACCAGCTAGAGCTGTTGTGTATGCAGGCAGGCAGTGTGCGCCGTGTGTGTGTGTGTGGTGCAAGGCAAAACATTGCAGTCTACATTTTTCATTTTTGCAGTCTCCCATAAAAAAATCTCGGGACTCTCTCTTCTCTGACTCTGACAAATGAGATATCGATATCGCACAGTGGCAAGCAACATCTGATTTCGAGGTGGATTTTTTCATTGTTGTTGTTGAGAGAAGGATGGAAAGGTGAATATATCTCTTCTCAAAGTTTACACTTTTCACACTACACGGAGACGGAGGATTTGTTTGCTGGAATTTGTGTAAGTTTTAAAACGAGGATTCTTGTTTTAATTCAGTTTTTCTTCTCTTCTAAGATAGCTGCTAACTTGCAAAGGTACATGCATTTTGACTTTTGAACTACGTCTTTCTTTCCGACAATTTTATAACACTTTTTGTTTACAAGTTACAGTAATTTTAAGAAAGAGACCAATTCTTGAATTCTTACTGAGGAGGAAAACGAATTGATTTTGAAAATAGTGTTTTTGTCTAATGTGTTTCGTTTGTTGACGGTTCAATCAAGTCAAGTCAGCAGCAGAGACCTCAAATTAAATCGAAATATTGATATGCATTTGAATCAAGTTGATATCATCGTGCTTTTCTAATTTCACTTCACATTTCCATCATTTTTGTGATTAATTAGTGCCTACCAATGCCAATAATATTTGTTGAGAGCCAACGGTACGGTTGACGGTTATCTAGTTTAATTACTACTGACTGATTAGCGATTTCCAATTTTCAATTGTTTTATGATAGGTGCGGACGTAAATTTTTTCTCAACCAGAAGATGCAAAATAGCAAAATTGTCAAAACTACAATAAATCATTTTATTATTTTTAGGGCATAAGTTAAGCTGAATGACACTATTTAATTTTAATTTGTTTTAAAATATTTTAATTGTGACTTTAGTTTTGAGTCGTTTTAACTGAAAATTTTTCTCATAGTAAAAGACTTGTCAAATTGTCACTGTTCCACTTTCACTTTTGACTTTTGACCTTAAAAGGACAAATAATACAAATGAATATGAGCCAACATAATCTTATATTTGCACAGATTGTTATTGTAGAAAAACAATTTTGTTTTATTGTAGATTTTTAAAGTAGTTTCAAAACGGGTAACAACGAGAATCTAGGATCTCCTTCCCCCAGACCAAGACGAAATTTGAGACTAAACATTCCAGCTCAAAATTTTGATGTGGTAGCCACATCACAACAGGTTGATCCATTACTAAATAACAGCCCCCCAGCTGTAACCGGAAATAGAGGTTTTGTTAAATTGAGTAAGCCATGCATTTAAATTAATTGAATTTTAATAAAGTTGACAGTAAGATAAGATCTTGTTGATGTTGTAAGTATGTTGTATGAAAGCGGAAGCTATTTTAAAAATATATCCAAAACGGTTGTAACTTTTATAGGGCGGTATATCAGACCTACTATTTTCCTGATTGGATTTTTACTCGTGGTTGTTTGGTTAATTGAAAAATTACATATCCTACATTATCTTGGCATCATGTCGATGGCCCCAGTTGTAATTCAAGCATCTTCACGGCAGACTGCCACGGTGAGTAGCTCAAGGCCAAGGGAAGCTCCAAAGAAACCGGTTTAGCAGTTATTTAAGTTTATGAAAAATGTTTATTTTCATGTTCACAGATTATATTTCTTCATGGCCTTGGAGACACTGGGTAAGCTTCAACATTGCATAATTGCTGCTTTACTGGTTCATATGACGATAAGTTCTTGTTCAAAGTTATAAAGTGATGATACCGTAAATAATTGATGAGTTTTACATTATATTTTAATGGTTATCTGCAGACATGGCTGGGCGTCATCTCTAGCCCAAATCAAACCCCCATACGCAAAGCTCATCTGCCCTACAGCGTAATTAATCACTTAGTAAATTCTTAATTGGTTACTAAACAAATGGAAGCCAAACATTATTAGTTACAATATTGATATGTGGTGATTTTAGGCCTTCTATACCGGTATCATTAAATATGGGTATGAGAATGCCGTCGTGGTTTGACCTGAAGTCCTTAGATCCAAATGCTGCGGAAGATGAAGACGGGATCAAGAAATCAGCGGATAATATTCGAAAAATAATTCAGGATGAGGTATGGTAACGTCTTACTGAAATAAATATCGTACTGTATAACATAATGTTTAGTACCTATCACCTATAATGTTGTATTCAGATCAAAGCTGGAATCCCAGCCAATCGCGTTATAGTGGGAGGATTCAGCATGGGGGGAGCGCTGGCGCTATACATAGGCCTAACTGAAAATGCCAGCTTGGGGGGCATAATTGCTCTGTCGTCATGGCTGCCACTACACCGAAGTTTCCCGTGGAATGGTACCGCGCGACCTCCTGTACTACAGTGTCATGGAGAAGCTGATCCACTGGTCTTGTACTCATTTGGTGTAATGACATCAGCAATCTTGAAGTCTCAATTACCCAAGTACACATTCAAATCATACCCACAGCTGCAGCACACGTCCTCTGAGCAGGAAATGGAAGATGTGAAGTCTTTCATGAAGGAAGTACTACCACCTGCGTGAATAGGAGAAATTGTAGTAAGCGTTTGTTACTCGCACGTCGTACTTGTGTTAATAATTATTAATGATGATAACTACTATGTAGTATGTTAACAACGAAGAGTAATTCCATTGTATTCATATATTCTACAAAACCCTGAAAAATATATTTCGTTTCCTAATCAGAAAATTGAGGAAAGTAGGGTGAGGTGTGCTGTATCTCTATCATTAAATAAACTAAAGCAATTTAAGTAATACAACCAAATAGAATATTGACATGTAGGACAGTTCATAGCAAAAATTTAAAGAAGCGTCGTTCATATTTTAGCGTAGAATTAGGAATTTTGTTAAATTTTAATATACCTGTGAAAATTTCTACATTTTAATTGCATATGTGGATCCGGAACAAAACTTTTTATTCAGAATCTTGCCCATCTCGGTCTAATTGAGTTTCTCTCACTAAACTTAACACTTGCTAAGTTACTTTACGTTTGAAATACAGCATTACAGCAAGATACGTCATTACACCTATGACTATGACACAATGATTATGGTACCATCAGGCATCAGGAACATCATTAACATCAAGGAAAAGTATCTACCATACTTTCTCCTCCTCACAGCCTCTCATCCCATAAAGAATCGCGTCAGCGCCCATTTACCTGAAAACCAATGTCAAATGTGTACTTACTACACTAGTGTTCGTAAATCACGCCAAAATATCACTACCCCGTCGTGTAATTTTAGGATGCCTTGTATTCTGAAACAGTTGGTGTAAAGTAAACCTAAAAGCTTCCGGCATGTTACATTAAAATATTTATATTAATAAGTGTGCAGTGTGCAGTGCTATGATATTATGATTTAAAAAAGTTGAGAATACCTTATTATCATAGTTTAAGAAAATATACAGCTTTATCACTAAGAAATCAATTAAAAAGATTAATTTATTAACAGACTGTTTTGTGAAATTATTGTAACAACAAACCACACGGTGTAACAAGCACGTATTAATATGCTGTATATGAAGAGGAGCGAAACAATGCTTTAGACGGAATTCAAGCTTTTAGCCGTATTTTTATGAGTTGACTGGCATCTACATGGGATATAGGTTTGTTAGCTATTATGACTACAATTGCTCTGTTAGATTTGACACAAAAAATATTTGCAACAATAAGTTCTGTTAAACCTATGTACGTCAACTGTAAAGCATTAGGGAAAACATTTCAATCAAACCTGTGAAGTCGCCTGCTTTGTAAATTACACTATGCGACCCTCATGGTCCACGGTGTTTCTCTGCCTTTGTCATCGTCGTATTTGAGTGTTGTACATTACATAATTTAATAAATTGCACAGAGTTGATATCTATCTAGTCCGTAGTCAGCACATCACTAATTTTGTCAGATAACTAGTAAGAGTTGTGTTACAGTAAAATATGAAACACCAGAGAATTTAAAGGAATATCAAAAAAACTAACTCATACCCAAATACTTATATATATCTACTAGGTATACTGTATACTGTACTCTTGTCGTGGGTGATAATGGGATTTACTATAAACCTATAAGAATGCGATAAAGACAGCATAACATTATGTATGTAACACTAAGTTAAGATAAAATAAGAATAAACAGAATTTCACTCCGTATACTTAGTCTGATAAAGTGACATCTTCTTAATGATATTCCTATCCTAACCAGAAATTTTACTTCGGTACATTTTTGGTTATAAAGAAAGACAACCGTCATAATAACGTATCGTGTTAAGAAATCCTGGGAGAAAATTGAAACATTGTTAACGTGAGAGCATTAACAAATTGTAATAAACAGGGAAATAAAAAAATATTGTTGGTGGTATTAATTCACCGATGCATTTAATTAAACATGTAGAAAAAAATGAACACAGTTTTACCCTTTTTGTGTCTAGAGGGCGTAGACATATTTATCCTGTACTGTAGCACCCACCCACCCTATAAAAACTATTTAACACAGGAAACTAATATTTGAATAATATATTATACTAGATCAATCAACCTGTACGCGTCAGAGAACTTGCCGGCAGATTATATAAAACGGCTGCGCTTAATAGAAGATGTACTGTGAATATTATGCCGGGAAAGTAATTGTTCTTGTTCCTGTACTCGTTTACGAAGCAATCTCAACTGGCCTTCGTATTTTTGTTTGAGAGTTTCTATCGCATTTTCGTACATGGTTGTTAGAGATCTATTCTGCTCCTCTGAAATGCAAACAAGAAAACATGGCACACATGGCATCATTGATTTCCAATTTATACGATGTTTTATAATATACAATTCCAAACTTCCGCGTACCCAATTCACTGATGCGGGACATGCAAGTGGCCAAATCCTCTTCGGGGTCAATCATTTCAATTTCCAAGTTTGGATTGATTGGAAACGGAAGGGCATTCAAGGCTTTCATAGTTTCTTTCTGTCTGTCTACTCTTTTTGTGGGTTGCATTTGGGTTTTTGGAAGGATTAACGGATTGTGCCAACCGGTTGTCGTACTGGAATGTTTGATCTTGTTGGTGCCACCGACATGAATAACTTGATTGGGAGGCATTTGTTGTCGGATTGGTAACATATTCGGTAGTTGCTTATGTTTTAGAGAGACTGAAGAAGTGGAAACCATTTGAACATCGCCCCTGGAAGTAACTCTGATGGGTTTATCGACGTCATTGTAACTGGTTGAGGTAGTTGATTGTCTTCTATTCCCGAAAGACAGGCTGGAAATTTTGGAAGTGGGTTTTATAATTTGGAAATCATTTATCACATGAATGTCATCCTCTTCTTCCTCTCCATCCGGGTGGAAAGGGGTTTGAACTTCCGGTTCGTCTGTAGAATATTCGTACTCGTAATCTTCCTCTCCGACTAACAAGTCCGGATCATTATTGAAACTTTCTTCTGAGACACCAAAACCACTGTTTTCAGCGTCAGCTTCTTCTTCTGTAAGATTTGTCCAATGCCATTTCCAAAAGATTTAAATAATGCTTTAATTTAAGTGTCAGAATTTTAAAACAAGTGGCTAGTAAGGTAATAATACTGCATGCATGGCTGCAGAATTCATGCATGAGTGATGCAATAATACAAATTGTGACACTAAATTGTAAATATGGATTCGTCTGCCGTTCCACCTTTCCAAAGCCACCTCTTTCCATAAAAAATTTGGTTTCATACCTGGCAATTGATAAGATGGATCCTCCAAATCCACTGTGAACGACGGAAAAATCGAGGGTATTGCATTTTTAATAAGCTTCCGTCGTTTAGAATGCTGTTCGTTTATAAAATCTTCCATACGGAAATGATGGGAACATACAAGCGAGCCCCGGAATGGAATCCACAAGTCATCCTCTCTTGCTTTTCGCAGAAGCTGAGTCCAGATTTCCCAGCGGTCCTGATTTTTGTCGCCCGTGGGAAAGCTGTATAAAATTCGAAATAGACGTAGATATATTTCCATTAGCTCTCATTTGTCACTGTCAGGGCCGTGCCATCGTGAAAAATGAAAAAAGGCAGGCGCACAGACACGCATTCATATCGCAAGTCATTGAAGACATAATACGTCATACATGTCATGAATTGAATCAATGAATCAAATTTGAGAAACAAATGTCTTTGGAAATAAACAATACCAGTGATAAGTGGTGTACGCAGTCAAGTCTCTCCAATCCTCACAGTTGAGAACGCTACAACTTTTCAGTTTCCTTGCAATTTCATCTGGCAATTCTGCACGTTTTCCTCTCCTGTCGTTCCGAGCTTGCATCATGTTCATGCTTATTGCCATTCCGTTTCCTCCCCCAGACGACGAAAACATTATTCAACCTCCGTGATGAAGCCGATTTATGAACGAAGTTGGCAAACGAGGGAATGAATGGAAATGCTTTAAGTCAGGTTGGTTGTGCGTTGTTGTCATTCCTCGTGAACCTCTAACAACATACAAGTTCGACAAACTTTCGAACTTTAATTTTCGAACATTTTTAAATTTTAGCACAGAGCTCCATACACCAGTGACGTCGACGAACAACGCTGCTGAATCATGTGGAATCAATAACAAAAAAAGGTGAACGTTGCTTCTCCTAAGGTACAATTGATTTCTATCCGTATGTCACTTTCAAAACATGTGTCATCTTCAAACGTTTCAAGAGAAAACAACACCAGACCATAAGGATGTCACGATGGGGACGGTGACTACTAACGAAAGACCATCCAGTATTACTTTACTTACGTATTCCGTCGTACCCCAGTCAAGTACATAGATACCACACAGCTTAAGTAAAAGAAAGATTATGAAGGAGGACACGACACACGACTTTAAATCCTGAAATGCATAAATAAACCCCGTCGCAAACGTATCTCCTTTGCAGCTTGTACGACGTTTCAACCTATCATCCCATCCGTTCTTCGTTGAATTCTATTTTTCCCCACTATTCCCCACGGCCCACACATGCCTGCAATGCTATAAAGCGCAGTTCGTGTAGACACCCATAATAACCCATTCCATGTCTACATGTCCATGCATACCATTACAAAACTTTACAGAGGGATGGCAACGAAAACGATAAACTTTTTCTCTCAAAAAGAGAGAGAAAAAAGATTTCTCACTTACAAAAGGTTGAGGTGAGTAGGCAGTCAAGTTATATAGAGAAGGCGTGTGTATATCTGCATGGCTACAGGGATAAACATTAACGAAAACGTATGCAAGAGAGATCCAAAACTGAACCAAGTCGCTCGCTCGCGAACGACCGACCGTCGTAAAACGGTTAGCTGCTCGCTTGCTGTTTCACCGTCCTGCCTGTACACATGTGGAGAACGTTCGTTTCTCTCCCCATGATCCCCGTCCCCATACAGCGAGAGAGAGAGAGAGAGAGGTTGATGAAAAGAGATAGTCTAGAGCGACGCCATCGGCAGATTTATCAACTAGAAAGCTTTAGAGAGAAAAAGGGAAAGAAGCGTACAGGAATGGTGCGGTGTAGTAAACTGCAAGTTTGATAAAATGTTGTGCTTTGAATTTTTTAAAACGAAGTTGATGGTGGGCTGGGCTGGACACAAAACGTGGTCACAGTCAGGCCTGGAGAAATTGAGAAGGGATTTGAGCACGGGAAGGTTTGGTGGGAATATGGCAATTGGCAATAATACTAGTTGGCATAGTATACAAAGACGGATTTGCATGCTAATTGGGTGATTGATGATGATGGGGTTTTGTAGTACGGGGTTGACATTGGCATTTGGACAAGTGGAGCAAATCAGCATTTTTTAGAGAGAAAAATATGTGGGATGGGAATACGGGAAAGATCATTGACTTCACACAAATTGTGTAATAATTTTTTTAGGCGATACATTACATTGTTGATTACTGTCATTGCATCGTTAGAAAGGTGTTTTTTGTTAGTTTGGTAGCATCCTGTAGAATTTCGAATTACGGTACCAGCATTCGTGGCTTTTCTACATACCACTACAATGAAGCAGTAAAAATATTCCTGAGGAAAGCAACTATAATAGTTTTAAGGCAATTACGTATAGTTTTTAACTTTTACTGCGTATTATTAGTCCTTTTTATGCAGGTTATTGAGTTAAAGTACCTATTTTTTGCCGCTTACTTAAGATTTCATATTTCATTCTAATACAACCACAGGTAGCGATAACTTTTATTTTTAAATTTTAAAATCACCTCATAAACAACATTCATCAGCACCGTTAAAATTAAAATTCATCCAAGTCTCTCCTGCCACTTTATTTACTTACGCCAAAATGCTAACACAAGCTTTCATGTAATCATGTCATTCACCCATTTTCCCCTTACATCAACAATGCTATCCATGCCAAGATCACACACTGATGCTGACAATGATGACGCTACTACTAATGACTAATTGAATAGTGAATGGAGCATAATTTCCACATGGTCAAAATTGGTAGTTTATATGCAGTTAGGGGTGCAAGCTAGATGACTCAGATGACCCCTTAGTAGACATGTACAGTTGTCCATATTATTATTAACTCAGGCAGTAGGCTAGTAGGTACGACATATAAGGTTAACGTAGCACGATAATACTACGAATTACAAGTAGGTACACTTATCATCATCTTCCGGTTCGCATAACAAAAAGGAACAAACGTGCTTACTCCTTGTGTAGTATATATCATTGCCATTGCACTGCACACACCACCATATCATCGTATCGTCCGCGTACCGCTTGCTTACCGCACTATTGGCACCGTCCATAATACCATTCATTTAGCGGCACACACAGCAGCAGCAGCAGCAGCAGCACTAGCACACCTTGTTTTTGAGAAATGGAACAATCCTACTTTTATAATTGGTTTCTCCTCGAAAGAACTGGGCTATATGGGCTGCTGATGTGTGATAGTGTGATGCAGTTGGTTGTCGTTGCTGTTTTGTTTGAGGGCTGACTCAACTCAGCCGGATTCACTATTTTTTACACGGCAAATGAAGCGGACGGACGTATTTATTATTCAGTGTTTAGCGCATTTTTCCAACTTTCAAGTTGAATGTCGCTGGCCTGCGGAGAGCTTATCTGTGATTTAACCCTTTAACTTCCATATAAAATGTGTATTAAAAGGAGAAGAAACGGGAACCTGCCTGATAAGACAATATGTTGTTTCATTCAAGAAAAATAAAAAATACACGTTTATAATGATAGATAATACCGAGCCACAAGGAGGAGAATAAGTGATTTAAATATAAAAAAAGAAAAGCCCGATAAATAATGGGTTCATTAACTATTTCTAGTGGTGTTGCTCAGTACAAACTGCCCAGTAGTAACAGCAGAGTAGTATCATCAAGAAGATCTCCTCATCATCATCATCAAAACATTGGGAAAACAGGATCAGTATTTTCGTAGTTAATTTGATGTTACACAACACTCGTACAAAGTACGATGAAGATGATGATGTGTTGGGGAAGAGTGCCTAAATGGCTCTCTTAGTGACCTCGCACATTGAGAGGAGGTGCAGAGTGGGAATGAAAAATGTAATTTTAACGAAAAGGAAAGAAAAAAATATTTAAGATAAAGATAACTGGTGATTGGTGTCGGTGGTCCAAGTCCAAATAAGAAGACACACAGCTGTTTAGACAAGCTGATCGTCGCAACGCAAGTCGTAATATATTATTCCAGTAATCAATCAAACTGATATCTCTCGTGCTCGTCTTCTGTTTCTCTCTCATTCTGTGTGTGTGTGGTTAATTATAAAAATCAACGTGGCGTCATAAGAACAGGAGCATCATCATCATCGCCATCGCTGTGCTGCTTATTATTGATGAAGACTCCGTGCATTGCACAGAGTTACGGCAAAAACTGGAAGGTTGGAGGTCACTCATCTCAGCACAACTTGAGAAAAAAAATGTTGAGAAAAAGACGAGTGGATGACGATGGAAAAAATTAAAGTTAGTTAGTTGTACATGTCGTGTGTACCACACGTAGTGGTGTTTTTTATTCCGCCGTCATCATCAGCCGTGTCTACTTGTCTTGCTCAAAACTGGCCAGTGGTTGGTGGTGCAGTACTATTGTGCTGTTGATTACGTACCTATCACCTACCTCTTCAGAACAACATTGAACGATAAGGTCACTATTGCTGTGTACTGCTGACGCTCCTTCAGAACTTGGTGTTTGCAGAAAGGAAAAATATATATTACCTCCTGTGCCGTGTGATCTTACCTTTGGCGAACGAGTTGTTTTCCTTGGGAAGACGTGCATCGTCGTTGAAACGGGGGGATTTTAAAGTGTACAACACTTTGGAACAATAATTGTTCAGTTTTTTACAAATCAGTGCATTTATTTTTTTAGTGAAAATGGGGTGCTGCCGTTTGGAAGTTCAATATCTTAGCCCTGAGCAGCTTCAGGGCTTCGATAATTACAAAGTGGGTGTACAATTTTATGTATTTTTAAAAATCTTGTTTACTGGGCGATGATTTAAATATTACAGAGCCGCTTATCTTTGATTTATTTTGAATTTTTAGTACTCGTCTATGGACACAAGCCCACTGAGTAATTACGTGATGCACCCATTTTGGAATGCGGTGGTGAAGGTAAGCGGTGGCGTATTATTAATAATTTGCGTCATTTTTAAAGTTTAATTTAAAATTGAGAGTAGATAAATATGCTAGTGTCCGATCGTTTTCATTGTTATTTCCTTGTCGATTTGCGATGTGCAATTTATTTACTGCATGATTTTCATCCCTGTACGTTAGACCATTTAATTTAAAATTTAACTGGTTCGAGTTTGAGACACTAAAGCAATGTATGTAATTTTCGTGGATTGGATTGCGTATATTCCCATGTGCTCAGAATTGCAAGAAAATGTTACCCTGAAAAATATAGCCTGGGTATGCTCGACTGTTCCGCAATCAATTATTTGTATCTATATTTCTATAAATAATGTACGGTCACAATGGTAGGAGGGTGGTGGTGGCGAATCGAGTACACATTAAATATTAAAACACAAAATTTCTTTGGTTTTCCCAATATCGGCCAGTTAGCATAGCTTATAGAGCTTGCTACTTTTTCACAATGTAGTCTCATCAAAACTGCCAATTGTCGTTGGGGCAACGTGGGATTGCATATTTTATTTATGATCATTTTCCTGTCGGACGTACGGGACGGGACAGAACTTTTATTAAACTAGATACATAAATCGTCGTTCCACTTTCATGTCTTTGAAGCCTCCTGATTTTTTGCTTTAGAAATAGATCACTATTAAATTAGAAAATGATAACGCAAACGGGGAAATGACCGGTGGTAGCCAATGCCCCAGGGGATGAATTAAACTTTCCATTTATGCATAGAAGTCGTCATTTTTCGTTTAAAAAGCATATCAACATTTCGAGCTTTTTAAACTACCACTGTCCACTGGTTTCGGTTTTGCTAATGTTTGTTGCGAACGAACTGCCCCTCCTTGTAGCAATTTTATTTCATGTAACGTAATAATCGTAAGAAAACAATGAATGAAACGTTCTTTGATTTTATGCAACTTTCAGATCTGCCCCATGTCCATAGCCCCTAACTTGCTGACATTTACAGGATTTTTATTCACCGCTGCAAATTTTATATTGTTAAGTATTTATGACTTCCACTTCTATGCCGGCGGCGGAGGTACACCGGAGTCAGCCTACGAGCCTGTTCCAAGTTGGGTATGGTTCCTTGCTGCCTTCAATCTGTTCATGTCACATACATTAGGTACTTTGTTGAGAAAATTAATTATTCTGTCATCAAATTCTAATTCGTTTGTCGCTTTCCTAACAAGTCAGAGCCGTAAGGGAGGTTACTTTTATTAAATGTAACATTCACTTCCTTTGCATTTTTTTGTGTGGTGACCTTTAATAATTTTTATGATAGGCTTGCTTCTTCGTATTCATTTGTACCGGATTCGGCGGCCATGACATGTGGAAGTTTTATCTTCCGGGCAATTACTACACCTGTGGGGATCTGGTTGAGGTTCTCCTCTATGCCGGATCTGTAGGACTATCCATTCCTGTGGCTTGTTACAACGTGTTCATGTAAGTATCATGAATCATGATGTCATAATCTTCCGGGCAATTACTACACCTGTGGGGATCTGGTTGAGGTTCTCCTCTATGCCGGATCTGTAGGACTATCCATTCCTGTGGCTTGTTACAACGTGTTCATGTAAGTATCATGATGCCATCAAAAAAACTGCTGCAATTGCGTTTTCCCGAGATGATCGGGGAGCAGGCAGTATAAAATTGAAGACTAATCCTCTGATCCTCTCTAATGAAATGTTGTTTCTTCAATTCCAGGTCATACAGACATGGAACGGGGAAGATGCGTCCATTTTTCGAAATGAATAGAATTGAAGACTAACCCTCTCTAATGAAATGTTGTTTCTTCAATTCCAGGTCATACAGACATGGAACGGGGAAGATGCGTCCATTTTTCGAAATGTTACGGCCTCTCTACTCAACCTTCTATTTAATGCTAGTAATCACTCTGTGGGTCTACCTGTCGCCCGTAGAAATTCTTATGCAACAACCCAGAATGTTTTTCTACATGGTGGGAACAGTTTTCTCCCATATTTGCTGTAAGCTGATAGTTGCTCAAATGAGCACCACTCGCTGTGAAGGATTCAACTGGCTGTTGTTCCCCATCACCGCGTTGGCTGGAGTCTCCATAATACTTCAACCCGGATTGGGCTTTGAAACAGCAGCCGTGTACGCTCTCACCGTACTATCAACACTCACGCAAATTCATTACGGAGTCTGTATCGTAAGTGTTTATGCTCAACTGTCTGTTCCTTATTAACCTTTCATCATTTTTTCTTCGGGAGTTCTAACGACCTGGTCGATGATATTACAGGTGCGACAAATGTGTAGGCACTTCCGGATTGAATGCTTCAAAATTAAGCTACGCGAAGATTGACTATTAGCCGACAGCGCATGAGTTGATCAACCAATTCCAGAAAATGAGGAGGAATCCAGGGAATGCTGAAAAGGAGCTGAGAGGAGCGATCAAGATTAGAACTCCAAGGAAAATCAATCTTCGAAAAAACATTACTTTAATTGGCTATAAAATTAGGAGTTGGCATGCATGCATGTTGCATTTAAAATTGAGGCAAAAGTGAAACTACAACGAGTATTAGACTAGTCGATTTATAAACAAAATTACAGCATGAACAGTTGTGTAGGTCTTCGTTGGATTCCTCTTATTTATATTAAGAATGGGTTTGGTCAATGTTTTTTTAGAATTTGTAGGCAAATTCATGTCGTACATCTATAATACATTTATTGTAGAACATTTGTATTAGTCGTCACCAAAGAAAATAACAGAACAGAAAAATCAATTTCTACCTAGACATCTTATCAATCATCAATTGTCATCCTCTTTCTCTTTCTCTCTCACTGTTTTATTTGCTAAACACGTCTTGCTTGCTTCAATCCAGCAAAACACGCTAAGATCCTTTCTTGTCGTCGTCGTCATCATCATCTTCAGTCCTTAAAATTTTGTGCTTTTTGCTTTCCAGCTTCAATACAAATTATATAGACAATATTTTGGTATTCATATACATTTTACACACTTTCAGTTTGGATCTTCATTCGCTTATCTTGCTTACGAAAGTCAACCACTCGTCGGTCATTTCTTTCTTTTCCTAAAGAAAATTCATCGGAATTTGTGGCTATTGCTTGTCACTTATAGACTCTCTAATGGACACTCACTTGCCATTTTAACCAAAGTAGGCATATATAATAACTAACGGTGGTGGAAACAGTATTTTAAATTGTCTGTAATAGTTTTGTAAGGTTGAAAACGTTTCGTAACAATTTGTATGTTTGGTTATGTAAATGTACTGAATTGTTCTGTACGCAGTAGTAATAATAGACTTATATAGCAGTTCTTCTATCAATCCTGCGCAGAAAAGACTGATGCATCTCCTTACTAATAATAATAATAATAATTACCAGCAATTAATTGGTGAGATAGGACTTGAAAATATATATAGAGACAAACATAAAGAGAGCAAGTATTTTATCTTTCAATTTGTTTAACCAACGAAAAC
>JAHZNE010000489.1:0-22899 GCA_027744055.1 Callyntrura sp. NNG-2020
CTGAGCGCCAATTAATTATCGGGCTATCATGTAAAGAATAGATTGGTTTTTATTATAGGGACATACTTGCACAATGACTAGTGAAGTTTCTCAAAAAAAAATATGTACGAGAATACTTGATTGATCATGACTGTGACCACCGCTACCAATTAAGAGGATGCCTCTATACAAATATATCACTCTTGGGTGAGAATTGCGAAAAAAATATTGCGATTTTACAAAAGCCTCTGATTACAGTTTTGTACAAGCGACTACAAATGAAGACTTATCGATATCCTTCCCTATAATCGATAAGGGGGCCGTGACACTTGCTCCGGGTGAAAAAGGGGACTGGTAGGGAAATACGAATGATCATGTTGACATGAGGGTCACCATTGGCAAAAATATTAAGGGGCGAATTTGAACTTATTCAGGAGAGCTGCCATAGAGGTGCAATGCGCATGAGGCTTATCGGTACTGGTGCGGTTGTTCATGGAAGACAAAATGTGTAGTGGCAAGGTACCAGCCCAAGGGCTCTCTTGCAGAGGATGGCGATAGTATTAATACGGACGAGTAGGTCCCTTGCAAAATTTTTCACAATTTTTTATTTTTGCAGTTTCTGCTGATTGGCGATGATGATGCCACTTGTGAGTGACTTGAAATTAAATTAAATCAAATCATAAAGTAAACAGGCCATAAAAATATGGAGGAATGAATGACCGTGTAACTGGTCACTGGCTGGGGCAACGCTTCCAACATAATTTTTGCGAGTCAACATATCTCTGCTTTTTTATGGCGGCTGACAAGGAGCGTGTTACTAGTAATACCCCTGACAACTCCACTTGTAATAAAAATAACAACAGGCAATTATAGCCACCTTTTAGTAGTAATCTATAGGATGAACACCGCCCCATCACTGGGAGGGTCGCGTCTCCTCGCATCCCTTTAAAGCTCCCCTGGTCTGGTCTGAAACAAGGATTGCCGCGCTGTAAGCGTGTCTATGTAGAGCTGTGCTGGTATTCATATTTACAGGAGAATACACAAGAAAAAATGAGCTCAGCGAGTCGTACCTATCGATACTTGTCGTGGTCACTGACTCAGAAAAAAATCTTCTGTTCATTGATTGTAAAATGGGAGAGTGATTAGTAAGATTAAATATTATTGCAGGTGCAAAGTGCACTGTAGATGAGCCTTAACTAACGCCTGCATATTATACAGGCACCCACAGAAAAAAAATCTTCTGTTCATTGATTGTAAAATGGGAGAGTGATTAGTAAGATTAAATATTATTGCAGGTGCAAAGTGCACTGTAGATGAGCCTTAACTAACGGCTGCATATTATACAGGCACCCACACAAGCACAAAACGAATAGTGGCTCTGTCCATTAGAAATTGCGATACGTGCAAGTTGAGATGAACCTATAATTTTTGTGGAGTTCAGCATTTTTTTGCAAACAGCAAAAAATGGCGTTTAGTACGACTAAAGCGAACAACAGAAAGGACTTGAAAGGAATGAATAAATTTGGCAAAGTGAGTAAACCCCCCACAGAGAACACAAGTCTAATGTAAGACCAGCTTTATAGCTTAACATTGCAAAAAATTTAATCATGCAAAAAATTGTGCAAAAAAAAACGTTTAAACTTTGACGTCTTCTCTCAGCTTATGGTGTGATCGCTGGAGGGCCAGTAAATCCAATTCTGATCAAATTTGGCACGTTCAAAAAGTGTGCTGTGCTGCATAAAAACATTTAACCGTATGTTCAGGCGGGGGTGTAAATGCAAAATTAGCTGGTCGTACAAGGAGGTTGTACTAATATGAAATTATTTACTTTAATCTGAAAGTCGGTTCGGTGTCCGTCTAATTCTGAGTCTTATCTTGGGACGACGTTGTGTTGAAATAGCGCAAGCAGTTTCGAAAATTTTCCAACTTTTATTGAATTCAATCCATTTTAAATGGAGTAAGGACGCTGTAATATCCAGCGACTTCCAAGAGTTTAACTGAAGCACACACAGTCATGTGAAAGACACCCGCGCTACGGCATTACACCTGTTTACCAGACAATTTATTTATTATATATACGCAATGCTACATGAACAACAGGAATAATCATTAGCTGTGGAGTTTAATGATGTGACGACTTATCGTAAAGGTACCCCACACAATAATTACAAGCTCTCTGAAGGGCCCTTTGACTGCCACTACGGGATGACCACTCCATCTCCTTGTTTCACGCGCTGGCTACATAAAAATTAGCATTAAACAGAAGAGTCTTCGAGAGAACAGCTTAAAGTTAATGATGATAATAACAGGACTTTATGATGGATCGCCACTTGAGTCTCAGTTGAGCGACTACTTCGAAGCAGGAGGGACGTTTGAGTCAGCCAGCGAAGATAAAGCACTCTACGTAGTGGGCGATAAGTAGTAAACATGGGAGAACGTTTAAGAATATCCCTGCTATTTTTGGCAGCCGTCCTGCTCGCTGCCCTTGTCGAGGGTCAAAATTCTGTCCGGCAAAACAACAACAATTCATCGCCGCCGCAGCCCCGCCAAAATAGTGTGCCCCGGAAGGAAGTGCTGGATTTGGACGGAAAGTTCGTGCTGGAGTGGTCCGTAAACTGGAACGACCAAACGATCACGTTTAACATCACGGCCAAGTCGATAGGATGGGTCGGTTTTGGGTTGAGTAACCACGGGAAGATGAGAGGGGCTGACATCGTCATCGGGGGCATGTACGACAATGGGCGCCCGTACTTTAGCGACAGGCACGCCGTGGCCAATCAGGTTCCGACGGAGGACCCCAGTCAGGATTGGACTTTGTTGGACTGCGTGGAAAGTGGGACCCACACGTTTCTCAGTATTCGGCGGAAACTGGACACGTGTGACCCTCAGGACTACCCCATCACGGAAAATAGAGTGAGCTTGATTTGGGCTTATGGCAAGCACGACAGGGAGATTCGGTATCACAACGCCAATCGCGGGGCCTACAGTGTCTACCTCCTGGACCCCAGTCACTCCCCAGGAATTGTGAGGGACCGAAGGACCAAGGATCCCACCGTCTTGGATGCCACAGGAAAGAATACCCCGGAGGATATGAAGGTGTGGACGATCTCGCATAGGATGCGACTCCCCAAAAACGACACCAATACCTTTTGTTCCATGTACAGGGCTCCCAAATTGGGGAGGAAGCACCACACCATCGGATACGACACGCACTTCACGAGTATCGGGAGTCGGGACAGGGTTCGCAATGTGGTCGTGTACAAGTGTAACGTGCCTGTCGCTGGAGTGGCGGAGGATACCACGGCGACAGATTTGTTCGAACGTTTTGTGGGGAAGGAGCCCCAAATCTGTTATAACCTTTTAGCCGCCACAGGAGGACCTATGCCCACACACTGGTGCACGGAGCTGTACGTGGGATGGGCGTCGGGAGGAAGGGTAAGTGTGGGTAACGGAAATGGGGGGCGGAGCCCAGGTTTTAACAAGTTGTCTCTTTTTTGTAGTCGTTTTTCAACCCGACACACGTTGGATTCCCCTTGGGCAACGAAGATGGCTCCCAGGAATATTACATGGTGCAGGTCCAATATGATAACCGCAAGCAGGACGACATGGAAGTGGTGTTCCGAATGGACCTCTTCTATACCAGCAAGTTACGACCCAACGAGGGAGGATTAATGACCATCAGCCATGAGCTCCCTGGGCAACCCGAATCCTTCTTGATCCCCCCAAACAGTGTGAGCCACCGGATTTATGGTCACTGCAGCCCCGAGTGTACTCGAAGAATGCTCGGACCGGGAGGAAAGATCCAGATTTACGGGGGCATGCTCCACAGTCGTACTTCAGGGAGACGGTTAAGACTCCACCAGTTTCGACGGGGACAGGAGATGCCTTGGATCATGTATGATGACAACTGGAGCAATGACTACCAACAAGTGAGGAACTTCCGGGAGGAACGAGAAATGATGGCGGGGGATCAAATAACTGTTGGTAAGGGAGCTAGGGGGACGGCGGGGCGCATTGGTCGGGGGAGGTTTAAATAATTTTCATTTATTTTTCAGATTGCGACTTTGACTCCACGTGGGCCAATGGCAGCACCGTCGTTGGGGGTTACGCCCCCCGCCAGGAAACGTGCTTGGCGTACGTCTTCTACTACAACAAAATCTGGGACTATCACGTGTGCCACAGCCAGATAGTATCCGAGGACGACCGAAAGCGGTTCCTCGCCGGGGCTGCTACGGTCGCCTATTCGGGGGCGCGCCTCAACTGGCTTGTTAACGACCCCCAAGATCTGGCCGGTTACACGGTCCCTGAAGTGGCCGACAATTTGGTGGAGTGGGACTCGGAAACGATGAAACAGCTCCAGCGGGAGCATACCCTCAGACCCCACCAAAGTGCCTGCTACAGGGCCCCCACGTCTCGAGCCATACCCATCCTTCCTTTTGCGGAAGGGCTGAGTGAAGACGAGTTCCGAAGTGCAATTCATTATCCTTTGCTGGATGAGGAAGACGTTTATCGCGGACCCATTCGCCAATGCAGCAGCGCCCCCAAAAAGGCATCCCCGAAAAGAGGAAAAGTCCCCACGAATAATTTTTAGTGCGGGGAAGAGCGACACCTCGAAATAATTTTAAGTTTACATATATTTTATTTTTTTTAAGTTTCTAATTAATGACTCTGTTAAAAATCTCTAGTTGTACAAACTGTTGTTGTATTTTAACCAATTGTGGGCGTAAATTCAAAAATAAAAGACACACACACACGAGTTAAGTCGAGTTCCCTCCCGCTGACTGGCTTCTTTTTTGCGGCGCTTTGTCCTCCTCTTCCTCCTCCGGGGTCGGGGTGTCAGTGTCGGTCTTATCGGTTCCCCCCGTTTCTTTCCCTTTTTCGCTCTCCTGTTGTTCCTCCGCCCCTGGTGGTGTCGGTACTGGATTGGGTTCCAGCGCTTGGCGAACTTTTTTCAGCAGAGGGGAATCTTCCTCCGCCATTACTTTTGTTCCTAAAAAAAATAGGAAGAATACTTGACTGATGATTTATGACTTAAAGCAGTGTTTCAACTTGTTAAAAAAAATTGGATGGGTAATTGTCCTTTTTGCTTTAGGCGCTATTTATTGTACGAATTTCGACTAAACAATAAATTAAGTGGATCATCGTCGTCTTTTAAAAATTATTACATCTTAGTCAGAAGCGCCTAACAACTTTTACTTCACTAGATACTTAAAACCAACGAGTAAAGTTAGAATAAGCGTAATTTGTCCAAACGGCAGATTCATAAAACGACTCATCAGTTCTCTTGAAATAGATTTCTCACTACTTGTTTCCTGTTGTGACTCTGTCGACGACCACGACGATCCACCTTAAAGGATTTTACAGAAAAAGGCGGATTTTAAGGCATGTACTAACTTAAAATGGTCTTCTCTGATATCTGACTGACAGGGTAACGTTACGAGTCTGATTTAACTACCGGCCCACCTTCAGATATATTTGGGCAAAGTTCTAGTTAACCTTTCACCTTGAATTTATTTTGTCTATCTCTATCGTCACCGGGAGCAGGTAGATATAAAATGAGGGTGGTGATACATACCTGATTTTGTTTGAGTGACTCCATTAACGGTTCCAGCAGTGTCGTTTTCCAGTTCTGCGTACGCCTTCATAAGGGCCTCTTGCTTGGCGGAGAGCACCGTGGGCACGCGAACCTTGACGTGAACGTAGTGATCTCCGTAGCCGACCCCGTACACTTTTCGAATCCCCTTGTTCCTCATTCGTATTCTAGTGTGAGAGGAGGTTCCCGGTGGAATCTAATAAGTACAAAGATATAATGTTACGCCTACCAAAAAATCAATTGTTTAAAAAAATCCGGGTTGATAACGTCACAAAGTTACTGACCTCTACAGTGATATTTTCGTAAATTCCGGGCACCCTCGTCGCTCCCCCCAAAATAGCCTGACTTAAAGTTACCGCCACGTCGGTGTGTACGTCACTCTTGAAACGTCAGGTGCATAACGATCTGTAATTTAAAAAATAATTAGAGCAGTTCATCCACACAATCCGTACATGCTTTCTCTGGATAAATTAATTATTTTGAGTTTACCTCTTGAGCAGCGCCATAGCCAAACGAGTTGTTATCATAGGTACTCTCGGCAAATGGATCTCCCCCGGCTTGGAAGCCCGCCTGACTCCCAAATATTTTCCTAAAGAGCTCTTCCGGATCTATCGTCGAATGAAAATTCCAATTTTGTTGGAATCCTCCAGCATGTCGTCCCCCAAAACCTCCTTTTCCACTTCTACCCATTTGCTCCGAGGTTTGACCCCAAGTGTCA
Source organism: Callyntrura sp. NNG-2020 (assembly GCA_027744055.1). Classification (NCBI taxonomy): domain Eukaryota; kingdom Metazoa; phylum Arthropoda; class Collembola; order Entomobryomorpha; family Paronellidae; genus Callyntrura; species Callyntrura sp. NNG-2020. The sequence goes on from JAHZNE010000489.1 coordinate 6,291, forward strand.
TATTCTCTCCGTTTCGTGTCATCGCTAAGAATCTCGTACGCTTCACTAACTTCCTGAAACTGTTTCTGCGCATTTGGGATGCCTTGGTTGGTGTCAGGGTGGTACTTTTTTGCCAGCTGATAGTACGCTTTTTTGATTTCCTTGGAACTGGCATTTTTAGCGACGCCCAAGATTTCATAGTAATTCTTCTTAACTTGCCACGTACTTGTCGTTACGTGAAATCTTCTATTTGGAACATAACCGCTAGTAGTACTCGAAACGAAACACGGTGACGGGATGGTGGGGGTCCCTAGGCTACCCGATCCCGATGCCCTTGGAAAAATATCTAAATAAAAAGAACATTCAAGACATTGACATTATCAATCAATCAAAATCATAATTAAAGTAATATTTCAATTAACGTTAAATTTTCTTAACCGCTGACCTTTAGTATACAACATACCTTGTTTATTGTTGCATAAGGACGAAAAAGAAGCGAACAGCGAGCTTCCAGCGAATGATATTCTCCTTAGATGACTTAAATTCTTAGATTCACCGTTAATTAAACTAGTAATACCCGAACCAACGCCTCTACACGCACACTTATAGCTAAACTGTCTACTATTCCGTAAACAATTATCTTCAATGGCACAGTAACTTCTTCCGCCGGGCACTAGTAGTTTTTTAAACATTTTTAATTTCCCGTGGCTGAAACCCATACTCCCACCGGTTACAGGATAACAATGGCCAGCGGCCGTTACTTGTTTCGTGAGCACGAATATCATGATGACTACAAAGGGTTTAAAATAAAATTACTGTTTGATTTTGACCACAACAATTTTGATTGTTGATTGTCACCCTTTAAATAACCACCGAATTAACCATGCGTTGATTAATCGTCAAATGGTGTCGTTATCGTATATTTTCTGCTGTTACATCGCCCATATCATTTAGCAAAGTTGATTGTCACACTTTAAATAACCACCGAATTAACCATGCGTTGATTAATAGTCAAATGGTGTCGTTATCGTATATTTTCTGCTGTTACATCGCTCATAGCAATTAGCAACTAATACCGCTCAGTCTACAGTTTAAGCATTCATTCAGCATTTATTTATTTAAAAACAACGAAACGACATCATTCACTCATCATCGCTCGTACAATCACAATTTCCCTTGTACACCTTAACTACAATTGCCTCTGCAATTAATTGTCAACTTAACTATACCTTCACTAATTGTAATTTAACTTCTTCATGTAGAGAGTGCTCTAGTAAAAAGTAAATAGAAAAAAATGTACAATTATTCGGAATGAATGGATTTACAAAAAACTAAGAATATTGGTTCGGACATGTGATCTCTCGTGGAGAAATGAAGAAAAGGATGATGAAGACTACATCATCACCGGAATGCTCGTGTGTTTCGCCGTCTCCGTTTGTTTTGGTGCTCCAGCATTCGTTCAACGTGAGACCGAGTGCTAACACAAAATCGAGGTAGCTGGTTAGTCACTGCATTAGTGCATTTCTGTTGTTGTGGTGTCGCCAAAATAAAACTACGTCTTTGTGTGCTCCATGCATTTCATTCACACTAATTTGATGAGATGTAATTCTCCACAAAATTGTTTGCTTGCAAAGAAACACCATTTGTACATATAAATTATCATTTAGTTTATTAAACTGAAAAATAAAAAAAGATGCAAAAATTTTCCCATGCCGGGAATCGAACCCGGGCCTCTCGGGTGAGAGCCGAGTATCCTAGCCACTAGACCACATGGGACTGTGTGTCGTAACTCCGTCTACAAACTCAAGTAGTAGCAAACAATGCAGCTAAAGTGCTCGCAGCAATAGTAGTGCAGCTGTGCAGCGCAGCCAAGAAAATTGGGTTTTTGCTTTGCGGCACACAAATTGTACTTTTCGTGCTTCCCTGCTGCTGCGTGCATTTACGTTGTTTGTTTGTGGTGATTTGCGTTGCGAAGTTGCGATGTAGAAATTGTTCTGAAATTACAACTTGTTTGTTTGCATATTTGTATTTGTATGCATGGAATTGCCTAGGCCTCTTTGAGTGCATGCAACTTTTTCATCCTGTCGCACTCGCACTCACTCACACGCTTTGAGCGAGTGATCCGATGATGATGGAACTATGGAATGAGCCTAGGCCTCTTTGAGTGCATGCAACTTTTTCATCCTGTCGCACTCGCACTCACTCACACGCTTTGAGCGAGTGATCCGATGATGATGATGGAACTATGGAATGGAATGCTTTTGAACTTGTTAACGTTTCTTTGCCAATTGCGCTTTTCATTCGTACTTTGCCCTCTAACTAAACACCCACACACACGACACTATCAAGCAAATCCAAAACAATGCAAACTTTTTATTGCTCAGAAAACCAAACAACGACTCCCTACCTAAAATACATTCATACACATTGACTCTCACACGAGCCAAACAACCAGTCTTGATTTTCATGCGCTCCTTGTTGCGCTGACTTTTTAAAATTTGGTGTTCCAAAATCAAAACAAAATTTTAAATTATTTCAACGTTAGTCCATGTCAGTTAAATCGTTTCCGTGAGTTGTTGTGTTAATAGTATTTTTTAAGGCCCAAAAATTTCCATGGGGACAGGGACACATCTCATAAAAATTGTAAAGTCGTGTCGTGTAATTCTTGTATTTAGGGGAATTTCATGTCATTTTCTATTTATAACCCTTCGGCGGAGGGATAAAGCCAAGTCGGTGAACCCTTTTCCTTTGAACAATACGATTCTCCTTCAGATCCCTGTGCCTGCAGACCTGTCTGTCACGAAAGGCAACCTTTTTCCATTCTGGGGCTATTGTATTAAGTATTAAGAAATATCATTGGTGCCTTTGTTCATTGTCCACCGACGCGACGCTATTTATATCGGAAGCCGAGTGTACTTGAGGGAGAGAGTCCGTTGATGAATAATTTGGTAAATGGAGCCACGGTAAAGGTATCCTAACTGTTTTCTCTGTGGAGTGATCAACGTGCTAGTGGTAAACAACCTGTCAGTAAAGTTTCTACAGTCAAAAGAAAACGAAATGCCCGCGGGCTGGGGTGTTGTTACAAGAGATGTGGAGGGGAGACCAAAGTCGGATTTCTCGGAGGCTCTACCGGAAGAGGTATTGGAAATCAGATATATTTTATAAATTGAAAGTGGAAGTGTCGAAAGCTTTATTGAAATGCTTTTGTGGTGTAGGTATGGAGAGAGATATTTGATTGGGTAGCCAGACCTCAGGACCTGCTCAGTTGTTGCCATGCCAATTCTTTGATGTGGAACGGGATTTTGGAGAGGACCAAGCTGGTTTGGCTTTTTGCGGAGGTAAGATTTTTATTTAAATGGAACAGTAGATGACTATGACCCCAGGAAATGCCTAATGGCACCGTTAAATATTTCGTGGTAGATTTTCCCCTCCTTGCTGCCCTATCTGAGTAAACAGGAAGCTCTTTTATGTCGTCGAGTATGCAAAGGCTGGCAGCGTCACATCGATTTCTACCTGGAAAACCATGAATATCACAAACCTCGATCGCTTCCAGACGCCGGGAGCCATCTTCCAGTGATCTCGTACTGTGGAGCTATCCTATATAAGCAGTTGTACGAAGTCAACTTGGAAGGAAGTAGACGGATAAGAAAATTTATGCAAAAAATGAGCGGTCACCCCCGGAATCCTTTTTTGGGGCGGTCTGTCGTCTTGCGGTACTCTGCCAGGACAACACTCCCATTTTTGAAGCTGTTCGGAAAGGACATTTGGTACTTGAAAATAATCCTAGAGGACACCAATACGTACTACACCGCCGCCTTACTCTTGTGTTTACCACTTGTGCCAAATCTGCGGAAGTTGGAACTGGTGGGAGGGGAGTACGGACCTCAGGACCTGAATGAAGTGGAGCAATACCGCCAAATGTGGGATGCGGAGGATGTCACATTACCCCACTTGGAAAGTCTTACGCTTTGGCTAACTGCAGAGAGTGTGCATTGCATTGACGAAGCCTTTATCATGCTGCAGCTTATGAAACGACAGCAACTGAAAAGACTCCAAGTGGCCACTCAGGAAAGATTCCCGTGGAATCCGGTCGCCTGGCTAAGGTTATCCGAGTTGGATATAACGCTACACTGTAACTCCCAACTAGAAAACCTGAAACTTCTCCAAGCACCGCTGCGACGGTTAACCCTCCGCTTGAATATCGCACCTCTTGACTGGAAGACACTTGGAGGATATCTGCCCCACGTTCGGGAGACCCTCCAGTACCTGAGTGTTGAGACGTTTAATCAGAATCAGCGGGATACCCCTATTTTGGAGTCTGTCAGTCTGCCACAGCTAAAGACCCTGCAACTGGTAAACTGCTTAAACGTCACAGGACAATTTGTTCTTGATTTGGGGTCAGCCTCCATTTTGGAGAATTTGAGGGTCGGATGGGACGCCATGGGAAGGGGCGAGTACACTGATGAGGTATCTGAGGCTGAGCAACGCCGACAGATTGAACAGTATTTTTTCGAGACAAGTTGCCTAGTAACGGGGAAACTAGACTTGAGTGTCTCCTTCATTTGGGACATTTTACGAAAATTGAAGGTCTTTTCTTGGGAGAGTTACGACGAGGAAAGGATGGCGTACTGTACGCGCGAAATGGTATCCTGGCGCCAGAGAAACACAACTATCCCCCTCACCCCGAATGAGTTCAACGGAAGCTTAAGTAACTCTTAGTGTTAACCTTTGTAACGATTTATTCTTGAATTTTGACATATATTTCGTCGATGCAAATAAATTTTAATTTTTACACACTTTCACTAATTATCCATTATTCTGAAGGAGAGAATTATTAATTGACCGACTATTTTCCTTTGGGCCAGAGACAACTTACAGTCTCGACTCGACGCTCACGGTAAAGTTGGCCACTGCTGAAGTAAAGGTATTCCCTGTGAAAAAGTGAAGCTTCGTGGAGTCGTTCGGTTTGAACGTGAAGTTCTTAATTAGCTGCGTCATTGACATCAACACCTCCTCCTTGGCGAAACGCATGCCAACACAGTTGTGGGGACCTGCAATTGAATTCAATTGAAGGGTCAACCCTGACCAGGGGCGTACCTGGGGGGGGGTCAAGGGGTCAGTTGCCCCCCCCCCATTTATTTAAATGTTAATTTATTGTAAATACCTAGCCCAAATCCTATAAACGCATTTGGATTTGTCTTGCTTCCACTTCCTCCGTCCGCTTGGGACATGAATCTCTCCGGTCGAAATTCTTCAGGGTTGTCGTAATAGTCTTCACTATGATGCACGGACCACAAAGGAACTTGAACCACCGTTCCGACCGGAATCACCAGGTCACTGGCGCTGTGCTTCCAGGTCTTGTTGCAAACGCGCTCTACTCGAATGACCGGAGGGTACATCCGCAAGGTCTCTTGGAGGCAGGCCGACATATAGACAAGATCTTTCAAAGTCTCGTGCTGTACTTCCCCTTTATTCCGGGCCAGGTAGGCGTCCACTTCCTCCTGCAACTTGGCTTGCACCTCGGGATGGGCGGCGACAACGTACGTGAAATAGGTGAGGGCGGCGGAAGTGGTTCGGAAAGCGGCCATGAAGAAAAGAATGGCTTGACTGATGACGGTCGTCTTGGTAATCCCGAGCTCTTTCCATTCCGCGTCCACCTCAACACGATCCATCATGTCGTTGAGGGTGTCGACGAAATCCCCCATTTTATTGGCACTCACCCGGCGGGCGTCCAGCACAGGTTGGAGTAAACTTTCAAAAAATTCCAGGGCTTCAAACGGCACCATGGGGAAGGTCTTCATCAAAAAGGGGAAAGAATCTACAGAACGGAATTGGAATATTGGTCAAATTTTAAAAATACTTTTTCCGATTTAGCGGGGGTCATCGATTTCTTACGAATCAGTGGCGTCAAAAAGTTCTTTGGCATGTCCTCATGAAACATCTTGTTCACATTCTGCACAAACGGATTGTTCGGATCGTCCAGACAGTTAACCTTTGTACCAAACCCGCATCTTGCTATGACATCCGAGGTCAACGCCGCAAACAACCGCTTCGGATCGAAAATGCCGTCATTTTTATCCATCTTATCTCGCACGGTGGTCATCCAGTCTTGGATCGCGTCCGCCATGGGCAAACTCATGTTCCGAATTTTTCCGGTGGATAAAATGGGCGTCAGGAAATTCCGCACTGGCTTCCACTTTTTGTCTGCAGACATTTCGAACAAAAGGAAAAAAAATTAGTTTTCCACCCCGCATGATGGCTGAGGTGGAACCACTTAAAATACTTTACAAGGTAACAAGTCCATCATGTCGTTGATGAGCGGATGTCCTAATTCCAGGAGGCGCTTGTTGTGGAAGTGGTCAAAGTCTTTAATAAAGATCTCTTTGATGACGTCCGGGTCCGCCACGTGAATTTGCGCTTCTCTCCCTTCATAGTACTGAAACAGGTCAAAGGTCATTCCCAAAGGTCAATTATATTCTGTCCACTGTAGTGTAGTTGAACCCCCACTCTCCTGCTTCACTTCCTCTTACCCCAAAAATCTTGCCAAATCTTTTCACATTCTTGGCGTCATTCTCGTGCACGATTTTTGTATGAATGGACACCTCACTGCCCCCCACTATCGAGGGCGTGTGGACCGCTGGCAGCCCCGGGATTTTTTCCAGCTTCCCATAGTTCCACCTCGTGTAAACCACCGCGGCTGTGAGGAAACCCACCAAAACCGTTACCACGGTTACCAGAAAGGTCGCCAAAGTTAGGAGCAAATCCATTCCAATGTCTCTTCGAGTCACCCTCTTCAAAACTGTTTTTCTCTCTCCGACACCTCTCCTCTGCACTTTGGAACACCGCAGAATAGATACAGAGCCGGGCAGTGCCGTCCTGGCATGTGTGTGTGTGGACTCTCGCTGCTGAAAAGGGGAAAAAAGTTACAAGGCGGTGATGATAGTGATAAGATGACCTTGAGTCTCGTTTATGGATATTACACAATATGGACCATCCTGACCATGTACCCCAATAATCAATGCAATATTCTCGCTTCGCTGCACTCAGCTGCTGCTCCTGCTGCTGTGGGGCTCTTGAGTTTGGGTGCGAGATAGTACGTTGTTGGAAATTGCCTTTGGGAGCCATTGGGAAGATCTTTTTTCACGCCGACGATCAGAGAGTGCTCCATCGTTGATAGTTTTGTTGAGAGAGAGAGAGAGACGAGACATAAATGGTACACAAGTCAGACTTGGAATGATGCGTGGTCCAAAAATAGATAGAATATAACAGCTCATCTTGTTCCTTCTGTGACCTTGATTATTTTTTTTTTTGCACTGGTGCACTGATAGGTACTTAAAGCACAATTTGGGTTGTTGGAACATGAAACCTTCCCTGCGAGTGGGCAGAAGGAGAGGAGCGAGAGTTTTAATCAAGTTGTACGTAAATTAACTGTAATTGAATTTTTTTAGGAGGACTCCCGGGAAAGTTTTATTTTGCCAGGGAAAAACGAAAGCACTCCTAAGGGTACATACTGTACCGAGGTAGTTCAGCGTGGGAATGTCTTGCCCTAGGCAAAGCTTCCAGAGAAGAACACGGTTGACCTTGAGCATTTTCCAGTTGATTAGAAAGTACAAAGTATAGTTTATTATTGAGGCTCTTGATGAAATTTTGTTGATTTAGCTACATGCAGGGGTGAGGCAGATGCACGCCAGGAAATTAATTAATTTTCCGTTTGTTTTGCTCGGGCGGGGAAATTTGTGTTATCTCCGGATCAGGATGCCCTTCATGTTGAAACAGTCGACGGGGGCTACTTCGTTTTAATTGATTTTTTTTCACAAAAGGGACCGCTGTGACTTGTATTAAAAGGGCCATTCATCGTCCACCTAATTAATTCGGCAATACATCCAGTATAATCACGTAGCAAAGGGGCTAAACGATATTGCGCATACTTTTTCCCATCTTCCCGAACAATTCTATCAGCTTCGTCTTGTTATAATTACGGCCCTTCAGTTTGCCCCAGTTTATTTTGGCAAATATATTTTGTAAACTCCCCTCCTCCAAAAATGACCACCCCCAAGGTCAAAAGTCTCCAGCTGCAGAAATGCGCTGGAGTCCTCTCCGTTTTCAAACCCGTAGCCATCGCCGGAGTCCTCTTGGGTTTATTCCCGGTGAAACACGCCTTAATTTTCCGTTCCGCCCCCAGAAAACGGTGGAAATTTCACTTGTGTAGCCTCCCCTTCCTCCACAGTATCCTGATGGTCAGCTTCTTTTCCGCGTTGCTGATTCAACCCATGGCGTTCTACTTGAAGCAGGTGGAAACCGGCCTGAAAATGCGCTCCACCGATATCTTCGCCCTGCGAATTTTCATGCTCGCTTTAGTCCTTCTCCGATTTGTTCCCCCGGTGTTATCCGTCCTTATCACGAAGCGCCTTTCGGGCCTCCTTCACACTCTGCAGGAATACGACTCCAAATTTCAGGTTCGGTCCAAGATTGCCCTTTTCGACGTTCATATGGCGGTCCTCTCTGGAGGCACCTTGTGTTACCTCCTTTTTAACTGGTACGTCACCAAGGACGACTTCAAAATGATGTTTCAAAATTACGGGGAGCGTACCGTCCTCACCTTCGTCATTGCCTCCTACCTGGGTAACTCGAAGGTGTCTCGAACCCTGCTAACGTTGTCGGCCCACCTGTACGGGGAAATGGCCCTCCTGTTCCTGATCGGCACCATGATGTTTATCACCAAGTGTCTCTGTACCCGATTCCGAGAGCTGGAAGTCGACATTCACCGCGCGGTCGTTGTCCCCAGCAGCCCTGGCAAAGAGAAGGAAAGTCCCAAGAGGGATTCCAAGTACGTGGTGATGATAACCCCCTTGGATGAGGATCTCGGAGGGCCCCTTCCTCGAAGGCAAATGGAGTTCCTGTTTTCAGAACGGGATCCCTCCAGGGATAAATGGAGGGGTGACCCCCTGTATCTGGCAAATTTGTGTTTTGGCAAGTTGCAGGGGGTCATCCGTTTGGTACAGGAATTTAACGGCGTTTTTGGGGTGTTTGCCCTGTTCCTTTTTATAAGTCACTGGGCGCTGCTGTTGAGCTCCTGCCATCTCTGTCTCACTTGGGTGGTCTACATCTTTCCGGAGTTGCGCACGGTGTCCCAGGGAGAGAAAGCCGATGTCCTCAATTTGATGGGGAATGTGAAGAATAAGGAAGCCGGGGTGGGGACCATCGCAGTGGGGGTAATTTCGGGGGTGTTTAGGGTGGTCATCCTCACCGAAATGGGACAAAGGCTCCAACGCTCGGTATTTTTAGTTGACAGGAAAATTAGTATTCAAATTATTTTTAATTACGACCTCAATTTAATTTTTATTTTTAGGGCCATCTTCTCGCTACAACCTTGTCCTCCGTGAACACCGCTTTACTGGCTGACCCGGTCCGGCGTCAAATTGAGGATATGCGGTGGTCCGCCAAGAATGCGGAGTTGACTGTTAATGCCTGTCACTTTTTTGTTTTGAATCGACGACTAATTTTGTCGGTAACGGAATATTCCTGATTCCCCCCTGAAAATAAAATGCACGACAGGCCTATCCTTAAATGTATGACCCCACTTGTATGTGTGTTTGCTTTTGGACAGCTTGTCGGCTCCATTGCCACTTTTACTGTGGTGCTCACCCAGTTCCGGATGGCGGAAACGACGGATCTACCCTAATTTTGGGGCATCACATCACACATTTGTAGCCCATTACATCTTCATCATAATTACAAATTAACCGTTACAATTTACATGATATTTTATTTTACCATAAAATCACGCCCACAGTAGTAGAATAAAAAATAAAAGTTTCAAAACTGTACGCAGTGCACTGTGCGGTGACTTGTATAGAGGCTTAACATTTATTATGGATCGACCGTTAAAATGCCATTTTCTAGATAACCACCAAATGTCATAATATTTGGTGAACCTACGTAATCGGATCTGCTCTTTCACATGGTAATAGACGCAGGTCAAAATGTCACACTGTTTTTTAAATATTTACATAAAACGGTCAAATTTGCTGCTGTTTTTAAAGAAAGTTTTAATAACTCTGAAACCCGACATTTGCTCGCTTTGAAACTTACTGTCATTACTCTCCGAGTTCTTCCGAGCAGAATGACACCAAGCTCGACCTGAGCAAATGTCGGAAATCAGAGATATGATCTTTTGAAAACGGCAAGTTAATCATCATCACGAAGACATTTGGTGGTTATCTAGAAAATGGCATTTTAACGGTCGATCCATAATAAATGTTAAGCCTCTATACAAGTCACCGCACAGTGCAGTGGTAAGGAGAAGCGTGCAGTTTGAAATTTAAAATGTAAAATAAAATAAAAATTACACATTTTTTTCAAAATCTAACCACCAATTTATATTCTCCGTACACGAGTTTTATATAAGGAAATAAATCAGAAGTGGAAAATAATGGCTAGTTTCTGAGATATTGGGAGAGAAAGGTGGGCTGTCTCAGGTCACCCCAAACAATTGTTTCAATAACGAATCAAAAATGCACGAAGCAACCAAATACATCTCTGCAGCCATGGAAAAGAATGAAGAAAAGAAAATAAGCATTAGTAATTTACCGTTACAGTTTGGTCGCCGGAATTTGGTCTGGGGAATTTCTTTCCACTAAAGCGGACTTCCACTGATTCCGACTAGGAATCAGGACCGCTAGGGTCATCTGCTTTTGAGAGGCGGGCGTCACACAACTGTAGACGGCTCGGAAGATAAGAGACGTGTCTCTTGCTATTATAATACGGCTATAATAGTGGCTTGCTATAATAAAGGCATTTTTGGCGTTCGGATACTTTGTCTAGATAATGATGCTGACCTTCCGAAATGCCTGTAAGCATATCGGCAACAGTAAAAGCATTAAAAATAGTAAAGAAGCATAGCATCGTTTCATTCGCTACGTAGCCATGTGCTCCGTAAAACCTGAAGCCGTGGCGTGAGAGTGGTTAAATAATTCCCGATAAAAAATCTTGATTAGCCGGGAAAAGGGGGGATAACCATGTCCTGTAACACATTGAGGCTCCTCCCCTACATATCCTCCTAATGTGAAATGGTCCAACTTGGGAGGCTTTGTCCCCCCGTCCCCCCTTTTCCGACAACTACGAAAGACATAACTATATCAATACAAGTGGTCTATGAGTGGTCGTTGATCGTACAAGTACACAGGAACTTCCCAACAAAATTAATGAAACAACCATTTTTTTGCAAATAAGCACAAAATAGAGACATATTGTTCAATTAGATTTTTCAGCTTGTAGTTAATTTAAAATTTGCAGGTTAATCTCCCCGCAGGCGCCACTATTTTCATAAAAACTTCAAATTGCCTGTTATCAGGAGAAAATTGTCTCGTAACATATTTGTTGTCACTTTCAGTTGTTCTGTTATTGGGAAAACTTAACCTGACTCAACAACGTAATTTAAATCAGGTATTCTGTAAGCATGAGGTTGTATCGCCCCCGAAAATTGAAAATACTCGTGTTTTCCAAATTTGCACGGGGATGATGTTATAATGTGTTTTTTTTTCATTGAAGTATTGAAAAGGTATTGCTCTGCCCCCGCTGGGGGTAACCTATTTACCTAATGCATATACAATGTGCATGTGTGCGCTGTAGTTGGCGTGCAAACAACTCAACCCCGCATATTATGGAACAATTGCTGTTTTCCTCCAAATAAGCACACAATAGCGACCTATTGTCCTCTCAGCCTTTTACCACTTGTCCATAACTCAAAACAATAAAAAAAAGAGTTCCATTTTTGTTCAAATAAAAATAACATGGGAAGGTGTAGCAAAGTGACGAAGCGTTTTCAGAAAAAGCGGGGGAGCTACACAGTTCTAAAATTATTTTTGCAGCAGACGAACAGACAGACACGGGGACAAACATTTTGTCCTTTAATATTTCGGTAAGACAAGCTCGCAGTTGTTACCTATCGGGGCGGTGTGCCCGTTGTGGTCAGTGTTGGTCACGGTATAATATTTACGACGACGGTCCTTTGTTAGTCTCTTTTTGTTCTAGCCCCACATGTAAATAAGAGCTTGTTACGAGGAAATAATTCTGTTCAAATACAATTGTCGGATTGCTATTGCTTTACTGGAGAAGGTGTAAGTGGTGTGGAAAAGGATACCCGCATATTTCCGGCATCTTACAAGGACACTTGTAATTATTGTTGACCTTCAACATATACTATACAAGGGATCCAATGAAAGGGATCTGCAATAGGGACATTATGCGAGCTTGACAACAACACCTTTTCCGCAAAGTAATAAAATGACTTAATTTTTTTTTCATTCAGCGTTTGGACTTTGGACTGGCAACATTTTCTTTAAATTATACAGAAATGGTGAAATCCTACATTCATTTAATCCTCGTTTTCCTACTTCCCGCATCATCCTTCCACACGTTAGCCCCTCCGCAGGAGGAAGGGGCACCTTCACCAGTAGCCTTAATATTTTCAAAGACCATTTTGACTTCAAGGTCACCACCCTATACCATTTTACTATACGGGGGTAACGTTCATTTCGTGCCGTTTTCCCATCACATGCAGCAAATGATTTTTGAAGCCAACTATTCGTGCTCTTTTCCGTTGCCAGGGGTTTTTATTCGGTTTCAGCAAGTCAGCGTGGTTATCTTTTTACCAGATAAGCACAATAAGACGGAAGGTAACATGATCCCTCTAATTTGGAAATATCTCCTAGCGCCCGACACTTTTGTTGTTGTGCTCATTACGCTGCCAGCGCAGGACATAGGCGGGGGTCGTATTGATCCTCCCGGGATCAACTCCAAGAACGCTTCCGTAAAATTAAAACCACTCATTTTCGAAGATACTCCCGCCTTCAAGCTGATATTACGCTTTGACGCCTCGCATAAGCTATCCTCAGCGGAAGTACTGTGCAACGGGTACTGTGCTGACTCCCAGATTCGCTTCCCATTTCCGATTTTAACCGACACCTTCACCACTATACACCTCCACAAAGCTTACTATTTCTTGATAAATGCCCGCCGTCTGCCAGCCCTCGTGAGTCCAACGGCGATCACAATGTTTCCAGAGAGCGAGACGAAAGACTACTTGTGCATCCGCCTGTACAAAGGTCGCTTGTACCACTTCCTTCGGTTAGCCTTGTATTGTACCATCAAGCAAATGTTCCTGGTCGAGATGTCCCTCCGGCACAACNATCCGCCTGTACAAAGGTCGCTTGTACCACTTCCTTCGGTTAGCCTTGTATTGTACCATCAAGCAAATGTTCCTGGTCGAGATGTCCCTCCGGCACAACATTTCTTACTCCAGCGCCGACAAAATAAACGACACCGACACGTTTTACTTGGCACAGGGGGCCACCTTTAAATTTAAACTGGACGTTCAAAATGGAATCTACCTCGAATATTTTTCCGGATGGCGGTTTCACTACTGCCAGGATCTCACAGGAAACTTGACCTCCGGCATGGATTACTCCGTATGGACAAAGCCTCTTACCCCACCTGTTTGGGGAATGCTGGGGGTATCGTGGATTTTGTGGGCGGCACTTTTAACCCCCCTGGGGAAGCAGTCCTACGGAGAAAATTTGACGTCCAGCTTGTTGCTTGTGTACTACCTGGGCTCTCGAAGAGCTATGAGCGTGCCAGAGAATCGAAAGTTTCTTGTAATTTTGGTCCTTGCGTGCTATCTCTTATGGACGCATTACGACACTCAGATAACGAGTGTCATCACCGCTAAAAAGAAACTGCCCGCGTTTACAACGATAACGGAGTTCATTGCCAACGGCTACAAAATTGAGGAACAGAAAAATTGTCGCAATTTATCGGCTTATCAGCGCTGTACGAAGGGGCTACGTCTTAAAAGTGCGTACTACATTCGAAATAAGCTGGGATGGCGCCGTAAGGCGCGATGGAACCACAAAATTTTGCAGCGGACCCGTGCAACTTATCGGCAAAAGCTGGGCTCAAATGTGGACTGCTTCAGTGTTCGGGAAGAGGTGGACACGGCGCCGTGGTACACAGTCCTGAGTACGGTGAACCGGTATTGGATGCAGGAGACGGGACAACTACTGCGGGAAAATGGCTTGTTGAAGAGATGGGACGACTTGGCGTTTTTTGCGGAAGGTAATTGTAATCGAGAACGGGAATTCTTGCAAGGTCGCGAGCACATAGTCAAGCTGGATGTTATTACGGGGCGGAGAATGTTACCTATTTTGGGGGTGGCGGGGGTTCTGGGTGCCGCAGGGTTGGGGGTGTTTTTGGGGGAGTGTTGGTATCACTGGTGGAAGGGACTGTGTCGAAAATTCTGAAGTGTAGCAACTTGTAAATTTTTATGAAATGATGTTCGCACAAAAGGTGTATTTTATTTTACTCTAAATATAAAAATTGATTTTGTTTGAAGATTTTCGAGTACAATTTATTTAGAGAATCCATCGTGTATAATTAAATGAGAAATTTTTAATTAAGATAATATTTCCACTTGAAACGAAAGCAACTGCTCCTTTGTTTATTCCTCCATGTCTTCAGCATTATGTCTTTTCACAGCGGCCTCCATTTGATCCCACACGAGCTGTCCAAACTCCTGGGTAATTGGGAAAAACATGTTTCTGACAGCGCGCTCCCGAACGTGGCGCACGGCCTTGGATAAGGAGCCTCCCAAGTTGCCCGCGACTCGTTCCCGCTGTCCTTTGGTCAAATCTTTGTAAAGGAGGAGCCTCGCTTGCGCAAAATTATCTTCCATGTCGTTCCTCGTGTCGAACCTGTCCACGATCCCCCTAATGTGAAGCACATTCTCGGCCACGGAAGTGTTCACCCAGGGACCGTTAAAGCTGTTCGGGAAGTAGTTAGGTTCTCCGCCCCCGTTGGAGTTGGACCGCATGAGACCGTCACGATCGTAGTTGTTCACAGGAAACTTGGGACGATTTACGGGCAATTCGGCAAAGTTGACCCCCAGTCGGTACCGGTTTGCGTCGGGGTAGGAGAACATGCGAGCGTGAAGCATTCTGTCGGGACTGGGTTCGATCCCGGGGACCATTCGAGCGGGGCTGAAGGCAACCTGTTCGATGTCGTTGAAGTAGTTTTCCGGATTTTTGTTCAAAATAAACTCGCCGACGGGGATGAGGGGAAATTCTTCTTTCCGCCACAGCTTTGTCGTGTCGAAGGGATTTACGGGGTACCTCAACGCTTGCTCTACCGTCATTACTTGAATATACATAACCCACCGAGGATACTGCTTATTTTCAATGGCGTTGTAGAGGTCCCGCGTGGCGTAGTCAGGATCGATGCCACCAAGGTCCTCAATTTCTGAAGAGTTGAACCATTTGAAGGGTTGCTGCGAAAGATAGTGCAACTTGACGAAAACAGGGACCCCTTCTTTATTTACAAATTTGAAGGCATGTACTCCAAATCCGTCGATAACTCGACTATTCGCGGGAAAGTCCTTGGAGGTTATCAGGGTGTGCATAAGGTTTTCCGGACGAAGGGAATTGTAGTCCCAGCGCATGGTATTATCAAGTAAGGCGGTGGCTGGATTCCTCTTTCTGGATTTATTTATGTCATTAAAAAGCATCGCATCCCGAATCCCAAAAACTCCAATGATATTCCCCACCATGTCAAAGATCCCGTCTGACGTGTAAAATTTTACAGCGAAACCTTTCCCTTCCCTGTGGATATCACTGGATCCACTGGATCCCGCCACTGTGGAAAATCGGGCGACTAGGGGCGTTACCTTTCCCACGCCGTTAAGGAAATCCGCTTTGGTCAGCGTGGAAATGTCGTGGGTCACTCGAAAATATCCAAAGGCACCGTGACCTAGAACATTAGAGAAACGTTATTTCGATGCTTATAGTTTCAGACGTACAGTCATAAGTCCTTTAAGATAATCAATTATGAAATACCTTTGGCATGAACGACACGCTCCGGAATTCTCTCTCGGTTGAATTCCGCCAGCTTGTTGAGTAGAAACACGTCCTGCATCAACAAGTTTCCCCTCGCCCCAATTCCCTGGGAGGCCGTTAAACTGGGAACAGGGCAGCCTTGGTCATTCCGCACATATCCCGCACTAGCCAGAGAGTTGGTCGCCGCCCATTCCAGCAGTTGGAGGGAGGCAGGATCAAATGCGGTTGTGGAAGACATGGGAGGTTCTCCTGTTAAAATAAATTAAATTAAAAATTTAATATCCGTTTGAAATAATTTTAGAACGCACGCATCAACCACAATTCCATTATTTTTAAAATTACTTGGAAGAGAGACGTAGGACCGCGTTGGTCGAGGTACGGCAAGAATCGCTGCCACCGCTGCGGTAAGCAGCAACGACCCTATTTTCTTCGTCATCCTGCCCGGAACTGGAGGTCCGTCGCGTTTTCTTTATTTCACGTAAACATGTAACCCCGATGTGTTCTCCAATCGATCGTCTTCACACGGGAACACTCAGAAACACTCTTGGCTGGCTCTCACCCCTAAATGATGTTGAAAATGAATGTGGCGTTTTTATTACCGTTTCACATTCCAAATAAAATTGCAATCATAACGGCCATTAAAGTACGCATCAGCTTACTTCAGTGTCATCCATAGGCGACCAAAGTCAAAATAATTTCACTGTCATCCGGAAGGACCCCGTCAAGTAGTAACAGTAACAGCT